>BMAV01020252.1:0-28428 GCA_019973955.1 Trichonephila inaurata madagascariensis
AGAACAAAGAACCAGACCAGCCAAGGACACAGTTGGGAAGTCAAGGAAAAGGACGAAAAAGGAGATTACAAGCCTTACAACAAGAAATTCCAGTACAACCGAGGAATGAAGAGTGATGACACCTCATCGTTGAACATGAATGTGGGAGAAAAACATATAAAAATCAGGTTGTATTGTTTCATTTTTTATGATCTTCCAACAAGTGGTCGGAAGAATTATTGAAAAGAGGAAGTCTCGGGGGGTTGCTTAAAAGTTAAAAAGCCAAGTCAAACACTACAATAGTGTTCATTTAATTTTGGAACTTTTGACTTGTTAAAATTTTTCTGAAGAAACATTTGTAATCACACATTTGTTTGCTTCGATGTATGACTTCGTGAATGCGAAAATTCCTTTGGTTATTTGTTATAATAGTTTATTGAAAAATGTTTGTAATTGTATAATATGTGTATATATATATGTTGTTGTATTGTTACGTATTATGAGGCATCTGGTTCAGGAAACGCGGCGTAGTCAGGGGCACTAACAATAATAAAACGGCTGCGCGGCTCATTGGGAGTTTTTGTTGGAAACCAGATGGGGATGGAGATGAAAATTTATTGTGATATATAAATAATATATAATTGTGAAAATTGATTAATATTATGGAAATAGAGACTCAAATATTTTTCATTTCAGGGAGACTGACCTGAAAATCTTGAAAAGTATACGAATTATAGCTTCAACAAGAAGGGGAGCGACAGTTCCAGCTCCATATGCAGTGTTAGATTGGGTCTGCGCACCCAGAATATTTTTTTTTAGAATATTTAAGTGTATAAATATTTTAAGTAACTGAATGTAAAGTGAGAGTGGGCATAAATTAAACAGTATTATTAATGTTGGCCTAGTTATTGGAGTAAAATTTATTGTCACGGTTTAAAATTAAAATTTGAATTTAAAATTTAATTCTAAGATGAGTAATGAAAATTAAAGTCAAGAATAAATTTTGGAAATTAAAAAGTTAAAATTTAAGATTAAAATTGCAATGAAAATTAAAGTCAAGATAGATATTGGAAATTATAAAGTTAAAATGAGGATTTAAGATTAAAATTTAAATAAAACTCAGAAAGCAAAAAGAAATTTAGAAATAGAAATTTAGACACGTAATTTATTAAGGGCATTGAGACCCTTAGGTAAATCACGTTTTTCTCTTGGGGGGGGTTGTGACGTCTCTGCGTCTTTCTGTTAACATAACTCCTATGTTCTTTGACGGCCACGATTAATGGCAAAACTTTTCCAACCAATACCAAGAAGATAAACGATCATAATATGTAAATGAGATATACTATAAAAAGGGTAGAAGCTTTGATGATAAGATATAGCGTGCAAGCCTAGATATAGCGCGGTAAGCTTAGAGATAGTAGTGTGGAATCATTCTGATCGATAGCGTGACAAAGCTTAGTGTGAAATCTTGCAGATCAAGATTAGCGGTCTGATAGCTTTAGAAGGGAAAAGAAATCCTTTTATAAAGAAGTTGGAATCTTCATATATAAAGCGAAAGATATATATCTCTTTAGGTAAGGAAGGAGATCTGCAAAAGGTAATATTGGATATAAGTAATTTGATGAATAGGATTATTATGATAGTGGGGTAAAGGATCTAGTTGCGTGATCTGACTTGAATACGTGATTTAATTTGGGCTTGACTCTCACTTTAATTAAAATTGTCAAATTAAATTTAAGTAATATAAGTTATTCTTAATAAAAGTTGTATTAAGAATTATTATGTCTCATCATTTTGATAATCCCACACCTCTAGCTTACGCGGAACCGGCACGACATGGTCATCACAGGATGGCTATGTCCAAAAGTCTACTTGGCTATTTAAATCAGACAGAAAAATTTTATGTTTCTTAATTTCCTTTAAAAAAATTACCCGTGGTATTCTCGGAATTCCAGAACAAATTATTTCTTGATTCAACACTTCGAATTTCAACGGTATTTATCAGAAAAAGTCACTTAAGGAAATCAAATATCTTTTGTGGGTTTCTGCCGTCTCTTTACCGCCGAATAAACTATGTGTCAAATTCTCTTCAGCAATGCATTCATATCTCATTTCTTTAATGGCGAAATTAGTCAAGTATGATTTACTACTACCAGAATCAATTAGAACCCTTATATATTTCATTTTATTTTCACCCCTTAGACGAACAACGAGTGTTTGCAAAAGAACTTTGCGAATGGGTGTTGCGTTGGAGAGAGTCGGATGTCTTCCATTTTCGTTTTCTACTTTTTTCTTCCTGACGTGGGTTTTCGAATTTTCATTAATACATATTTCAGGACACATGACCTTATAATGAGATTTACCACAAAATTCGCAGGGTGGTACTTTCGCTCTACAAAAACGAAAAACGTGTTTGACTGCAAAACATCGAAAACAAGCGGCCTTTTTCATCAATATCCGCTTTTTCTCATCATACGATAAATTATGAGCATATCTGCAATGGTTGCTAAAATGTAATTTACCGCAGAATATACAAGATTCTTTTTTATTTTCAGAAGAGTTATAAAGCTCTGCAGCTGTCGGAATTCTTTCCCGCCTTGATGACGCGGAAGTACATTTGTTTATATTATCTAGTTCAAGGTTAAACCCGCTTCGAGCTAACCGCACCTTTTCTTCACTTTCTATTTCCTGCCTCAAAAATTTCATAAGGGCGTCTAATTTATTATTTTCTTCATTCGGATTAGATGTCAAGCACATTGAGTTATAATTTCTTTCCCAGACTTTTAATATATCGACTGGTAGGCAAGATTCAATTAAAGGATATAAAATAGAAGAATAATTTGCACTAGAAACGCCTAACATATTTAAAAGATCTCAAATAAGTTTCTATTTTGTCATACAACTTAAAAAGCGGTATTTTAGAACCTTTACTCATTGCATTATTCATCATTAGTGAAAGAACTTCTCTAATATAAACTTCGATTAACATGTCAGTCCGGCCGAAACGTGCCTTTAAACATTCGATGACGTTTTCATAACTATCACCAGTGGCAGGATAGGATTCAACAATTTCTCGCGCCCTTGAACCTTTTAATGTCGCCTGCAATAAATAGTGATATTTATCTTCATTCGCGATTTCTTCGTCATTGTGTATTTTCTGAAACTGAGCCCAAAAGGCCAACCATTCTTTAATATCTCCCCAAACAATTTAAATTCTATTTTAGGTAGCTTAAATTTCCGTTTTAACGGACTTTCGACTAGTTGAGAATTATTTTCCATTTCGACATTCTTCAAAATTTTTTGAACTTTAGTTTTCAATTTAATAAATCTCTCTTCGTACAAACTAAAGCTTTCGTATTCTTTATCGAAAGTTTCTTGAGAACACTTCTCATCATTCAAAGAATATTTTGAAATTCCTTTCCTTTACACTAAGTTCGTTCCATTTTCCTCCAACTGCGCAAATAAAATTTCGATTTCATTAATATTTTTATCTTCGTTCAAGTTGTTCTCAAGCAAGTTAGCGACGCGTGAAAGCGCTTCTAAGCGGCGTTCTCAACTTTTAATTGATCCATTATTAAACTAATAAGCTACTAAATTCTAACTCTGTTTCAAAACAATTCAGATCGGCAGGGATGCCAAATAATATTGTGTCCCAAAGCAATATTATTATACCTAAATATAGGTATTCATTTGAGGTAAGTAAATTGGCTTACCTTCTTTATAAAAATCGGGATCCTTTTATCTTCTTTTTCGTTCGGGGAGCGCATAAAATCACAATGAATCAAATGAAGAGTCCTAATCTTGACATACACTCATCTATTTTTAATTTTAAACATATATATATTAGTTACATAATGACTACGCGACAAAACGAAAGGACACATAGCGCGCGAACAGCAAACAGTTAACAGAGAGAAAAAAAACATGACATCATTTCACTTCATTTCATTCCGTGCGGGCTTGCGCAAAACGGAAATACAGATGGGAGTTTCGCATTTCGCAACAACAGCCCCAATACTCTCATGACTTGCATCTGTATCCAGAATAAATTGTTTCCCAATTTCAGGATATGCCAGAATTGGAGCAGATGTTAGTGCGTCCTTAAGCTTGTTAAAGGCGTTGTTACAATCAACCGTCCAGATGAATTTCTGTTTTGCCTCTGTCAGCTTATGGAGTGGTCTGGCAATCGTTGAGAAATTTTTCACGAATTTCCGGTAATACGTGCATAAGCCCAAGAAACTCCGAAGCTGGTGAACATGCGTCGGACAGTTCCAGTCTTTCACAGCCGAGATCTTGTCCGGGTCTGTTCGTACACCTTCTGCCGAAATGATGTGTCCAAGATAGGTGACTTCACGCCGGAATAGGTGGCATTTGGATGGACTTAATTTCAGGTTAGCTTCTTTCAGCTTTTGTGAGCACGTCTGATATTTTTCAGATGTTCTTCGAAGGAGCGCCCCTCGATGATAATGTCATCAAGATAAACCAGGCAGGCCTCATACGAAAGTCCTCCGAGTACTGTTTCCATAAGACGCTCGAATGTTGCAGGTGCATTGCACAAGCCGAAAGGCATAACCTTAAATTGCCACAATCCTTGTCCCGTGGTGAAGGCAGTTTTCTCTTTATCGTCAGGGTGGAGTTCTACCTGCCAATACCCACTCTTGAGATCTAGAGTAGAAAACCAGGTATTGCCGGCAAGTGTGTCCAGCGTGTCATCTATTCTTGGCAGAGGATAGCTGTCTTTCTTGGTGACGTCATTCAACCGACGATAATCCACACAGAATCTGGTAGAGCCATCTTTCTTCTTAACTAAAACGATGGGAGATGCCCAAGGACTTGACGATGGCTCAATGACATTATGATCTTTCATGTCCTTAATGAGTTTTTGGACTTCTTCCTGTTTAGCAAACGGTAGTCGTCGGGGGTGCTGCTTAATAGGTGGATGCTCTCCGTATAAATTCGGTGTTGGTTAGTCTGTTTTTCCCAAAAAGCCCTCAGATGTTCAAAAAATAGGTTTAATTTTAATCACTTTTCCTGCAGCACATCTCTGTTTCTTGTCGTCGTGCTTTTAGAAATCCAACTAGATCGTCTGAAGAATGGTTTTGGTTCAGTTTCGTTCTACACACGTGACAGGAGCACAATATGCTACTCCCCTTCCTGAATAGTCCCGTCTTATCACTAATGACCCCACTGGGATGATGACTTCGAGAGATCTAAAACGACAACATCGGTCCCCTCCTTTGGGCTGCCGAAACAATTGGGCCGAATCGGAATTTTCTATTTTCTGCTACTAAAGGGGTATTATGCATTCAGTTCTTGGGATAATGAGATGTGGTTTTGCAAAATTTTTTTGGGATTAAATTGATTTTTCCCAAAAAAAGGTGATTCCAAATTTTAAATTTAATTGCTATTTTAAAAAGCCCAAATTTTAAAAGTTATTGTTCTTCAAAAACCCACCAAGAATACAGGGATCGGGGATATCTGCGTATATGCCGTATGGTATAGTCTATTTTTTCCCAAACCCTTAAAACGTTTTTGGAAAGAAACCCATTTTATTTCCTTTTTTCCCAAAGCCCCACGGAATAAAAGGGAAGATGTCAGTTTTTTTTTTCTCTGTTAACCGTTAACGTTTTTTTTTGCGCGTTATGTGTTTTTTTCGTTTTGTCGCTCAGTCATTATGAAAAATAACGTATATATTTTTAAATTTAAAAAATGAGTGATGTCAAGATTAGACTCTTCATTTGATTCATTGTGATTTATTATGCCTCCCCGAACAAAAAAAGAAGAAAAAAAGACCCCGGGTTTTTTTTATGGGGAAGCCCAATTTATTTACCTCAAATGAATACCTATTTTAGGTATAATAATATTGTTTTGGGACACAATATTTTTTTTCCCCCCTCCGGGATCTGAATTTTTTTGAAACGGGTTAAATTTAGTACTTATTAGTTTAATAATGGATAAATTTAAAAAAGTTGGAACGCCGCTTAGAAGGTTTTCAGCGCGTCGCTAATTTTCGAGCAACTTGAACGAAGATAAAAATATTGATGAAATCAAATTTTTTTTGCGTTGGGGGGAAAATGGAACGAACTTGGTAAAAAAAAGGAAATTTTCAAAATATTTTTTTGAATGATGAGAAGTTTTTCTCAAGAAACTTCATAAAGAATACGAAAGTTTAGTTTGTAAAGAAGAGATTTATTAAATTGAAAACAAATTTAAAAAATTTGAAGAATTCGAAATGGAAAAAAATTTCCCCCAATTAAAAGTCCGTTAAAACGGAAATTTAAACTAACTAAAAATAAATTTTAAATTTTTTGGGGGAGATTTTAAAAAGAATGGTTCCTTTTTGGGCTCAGTTTCAAAAAATACACAATGACGAAGAAATCGCGAATGAAGATAAATATCATATTTTGCGGGCGACTTTAAAAAGGTTCAAGGGCGCAGAAATTGTTAACATCCCCCTGGTGATAGTTATGAAAACGTCATCGAATTTTAAAGGCACGTTTCGGCCGGACTGCATGAACGAAGTTTATATTAAAAGTTCCACTAATAGGAAAATGCAATGGTGGTTCTAAAATACCGCTTTTAAGTTGTAGACAAAATAGAAACTTATTTGAGATCTTTTGTTGGGGTTTTAGTAAATTATTTTTCTATTTTATACCCCTTTTAATTGAATCTTGCCTCCAGTCGATATAAAGATTGGGAAAGAAATTATAACTCAATGTGCTTACATCTAACCGAATGAAGAAAATAATAAATTAGACCCCCTTTATAAAATTTTTTGGGGAAGGTAGAAAGTGAAAAAAAAGGTGCGGTTAGCTCGGGGGGTTTTAAACCCGAACGAAAATAAAAAAAAGTATTTCCCGGGTCATCAAGGGGGAAAAATTTCCCACCTTGAGCTTTAACCTTCTGAAAATAAAAAGAATCTTTAATTCTGCGGTAATTACTTTTTAGCAACCATTGAATATTCAAATTTTTTAGGAAAAAGGGATATTGATAAAAAAAGGCCGCTTTTTTTCGATGTTTTAGTCAAACACTTTTTTTCGTTTTGTAGAGGAAAGTACCCCCTCAAATTTTTTGTGGAAAAATTTCCCCATTATAAGGTCATGTGTCCTGTTTTATAATTAAAAAAAAAAACCCAGTCAGGAAAAAAAAGAAAAAAACAAAAAGGGAAAGAACCCCCCAACCCAACCCCATTCGAAAAGTTTTTTCAAACCTCGTTGTTCGTCTAAGGGTGAAAAAAAATAAAAACATAAGGGTTCTTTGATTCTGGGAGTAGAAATCATACTTTGACAATTTCGCCATTAAAGAAATGAGATATGAATGCATTCAAAAGAATTTGAAAAATTTTTTCGGGGTAAAAGCAGAAACCCACAAAAGATATTTGATTTTTAAATTTTTTTTGATAAATACCGTTGTAATTTCAAATGTTGAAAAAGAAATAATTTTTTTAAATTTCCCGGGAAAACCACGGGGATTTTTTTAAAAAAAGAAACATAAAAATTTTTTTTGTCTGATTTAAATAGCCAAGTGATTTTGGACAATTTTTCCGTAAATTCATGGATTAAAGGGGGGATTTTTTTAAAAATTTTATGGGGGAAAAATAAAACAAAAAGTCTGACCTATTTTGGGGGGAAACTGACTTGGGGGGACATTTAAAGGGGGAAAAAAGACGCAGGAGAATCTACAGACAGCACGAATAGCGTCATGTCTCTTCATGTAAACGACGCAAAATTTCCGACTTATGGCGACTAGATACACTCGGAATCTTTGACCCAGGAGAGAACGGAACAGGGAAGAACTTGGGAAAGGGGCAGAAGAACATTTTAACAGAAGTGTGAAATGGATTCTGATGGAAGATAGGAGTCTCCCATGGATACAAGACCATCCTCCCCCCCGGGGAAATCTAGCTGAAAGAAGGTTGAAAAAATTTTATTAATTCCTTGGGAAAACCGGAGACTTAGAAGCATACGAAGGAGTTTTCATGAATGGCTTCAAGAAGGGTCATAGAAGAAGTGAAGAACTACTGAACGATAAAAGTGACCATTACTTACCCATAGGGCAGTTAAGAAAATTCCACTACAAGGTACGACCTGTTTTAGGGTCAGCTAAAAAAAAATTCGCCTTTTATCAACGATTGTTTAGAAAAAAGGGGGCCCAAAAACGTCGAACTATTCCCCCCATCATGAATAGATTTCGATTTAAAAAAATGGGTTGTTGCAACATTCGTAGAAAAATTTTTTCAGATTGGTCTGAGGAATTGGGTAGACCTTTTTCAAAATTTTTTTTGGTGGGGGGAAGGGATCCCGCAAACCAAAGTTTTCAGCATCGGGGGGTTTTTTCCCTTTTTTGTTCTCCTTATCTATTGGGAGCAACAATTCGATTTCATCTGCAGAACGTTCCTCACTTTTGAAAAAAAAGCAACTCGGGTTTGAAATTTTTTCGTAGATAACTGTGTTACCAGTGTGGACGACCATGAAGAGTTGAGAAAATTTTTCGAGGGTCCAAACAATCCTTAGCACCCCCTTTTTAACCGAGGGTGGGAGCACGTTCAGTGACACAGAATCTTACGACCTTTTACCACCAGAAGGAAAAAACATTTTGTTCTGGGGCTTGGTGGCATTTAAAGCTGATTCTCTTACGATAGATTTACGAGATTGGTTGAAGACGATACACCGGGCAAAAAAGGAAAATCTTGTCAACCGTACATAAAAATTTTTTTATCTTGGTTTCACTTGTCCGTTACGTTGGGTCCAAAGGTCCCCCCTTCAAGAATGCTGGAAATTAAAAGTGTCATGGGACACAGAACTCCCCGCCCCCATTTAAAAAATTTTAAAGATAAAAAAGAACTGTCTGCTAAATAAAATAGAAATTCCACGATGTCTTATTCCCGGGAAAGGGAAAGCCGGGAAATTTAACATTTTCACATTTCCCGCGATGCAGTAAGATAGCTTGCTTGTGTATTTTAAGATGCGGGGTGAAAATTAACGACCCGTCAACTTTTACAGGCAAGATGGGGGTTTTCCCCAAAGAAGTCTCTGTCCATTCCGAGACTGGGAACCCTTGCATGCAGTATCGGGGGCTAGATTATCCCAGGTGTTAGTAGTGATATGAAACTGGAAAAATTTCCAAAAAATTTTTGGGAACTCGGCAGATGCTTTATATTGGGTCAAAGGAAGGCATGGGCCCCTTTGTTTATAACAGAGTCAAAAAAATTGTTCGTTGAAAAAACTGAAGACTGGACCACGTTCCCGGGGCCATTGAATGCCGGGCCTTCCTTCCGTGGTTGCAGGGTTTAAACCGGATGTCAAGATGGTGGGGAAAGGGATGGATTGGTTAAAAAAACCCCCAGAAGAATGCCAAAACTTTTCCATGAACCTGAATCTTGTCACCCCTCACTGTTTGAAAAAGGGGCGGCGTCCCGATAATGCTAACTTTTTAATTTTGGCCAAATCTTTTTTTGATTATAGACACATTGGCCCATACAAAACCATGGGACGAGATTTTTTAATTTGTCCTATAACGTAAAGTCCCTTTGCCCCCCACACCGCCGTAATCTGTAGAATTTGTGATGGGGTTTTCATTATCGGCAACCCCGCCCCCCGAGATGGCCATATATTAGTTTTCCTGTTTGGAAGAAGGACGGGATTTTTTTCCTTCCTTGCTCTAGGACAGTTTCTTTCAGGTTCCCGCTCCACCGCATCCCCCCAATTGAAGTGGGTTTTTTTCGAAATTCCGGCCTTTATGGTTTTCATTTTCCCCTTTCAATTTTCCCTCTCCTTTTTGCAATCGAGATTCACATGGCTCATCTGCTACCTAGCTCGGGTAGAATGGCATTCCGGGGCGGCTTAGTGGCGGCCCCCATCAGGGGGATATAACAGGGCGTTTTAAAATCTTTTACATCTGCCATTCTTCACCTTTTTAATTTCCCCCCCTCAAATCCACGAAATATTGCAACGAGATTACTTCGCGCAAAGTTGCTGGGTGTTCAGAGAAAGCCAAATTGGTGAGCCTTTCTACTTCGAGGCATACTCCTGCAAACTTTCTCCGGTTTTCTGGAGTCTTGTTTTCATCTGCAGATGTGCGTAGTCCTTGGAGTATTTTTGACCGAACCGAAGATCCAGAGCATTATACAGGGAGTTCAAATTCAGTCGCTCTGTCTCGGGAAGAGTCTGTAGTATTTCAGCAACTTCTCCTCTAAGGGATGCTGCTAGCTGACATGCTTTCACACCTTCAGTCCATCCATTGGCTTCAGAAATTATTGAGAATTGAGTCTTGTATACCTCCCAGTTGGTTTTTCCGTCATAGGTAGACAGTTTTACTGACACTGGTGAGGCAGTCAGAGGCACTGAAGAAGGCACATGTACTGGAGCAGCAGAGACAAACTTGCTTTCGTTCATTGCATTTCCGGAGTCTAGGAGCTTCTTTTCAAGATCTTCCACTCTTTGTGACATAAGGCTAAAATTTCCGGCCACTTCTTCTCTGATTGTTTCTATTTTCTCCTCTACTTTCTTTTCCATTTTCTCTTCAACTACTACAATCTTTTCTTCAACTTTCAATGCTATTTTCTCTTCAACTACTACAAACTTTTCTTCAACTTTCAATGCTATTTTCTCTTCCACGCTATCGATTTTCTTTTCTAAAGTATTTCTCAGTTCCTCTTGACCTTTCTGCATTCCTTCCTTTAACTCATTCTTAGTTTCTTCTTGGCTTCTCTGCATGTCTTCCAGACCTCTCTGCATTTCTTGCTTAGTCTCTTCTTGGCCGTTTTTCAAGGCATTAATACCTTCCAACAGAGCCTTCAGTTGCTCATCCATCGCTCTTGTTATTGGCATAAAATCCCACCTCTGACACCAAACTGTTACGTAGATCCGAGGGTTCGAGGATTTTATGCAAAACAGTTACAAAGAAAATAAACAATTCTTTAAGAGCGATGCCAATTTATTATCAAAAATCCAATCCTTTAAATACAGGATTCAGCAGCGATATTCACAGAGTAAATATCCAAAGGTCTTCACACCTTCAACAGCAATCAAACACAATAACAGTGTTTAAAAATACACGCAAGTAAAGATTATTCACAAGCACAGCCGATCTAATCAAAACAATCCTCACTACTCGCTGGTTTATTCCAGACTCCTCGCCGTTCCGGCGAGTATCTCCTTTATAGGCGCGACAGAAACTTCCAGAAATATAACAGCTCATGTCATTGAACGTGACACTAGTGGAGAGATCTACTACTTTCTAGAAGATTCCCGAGGGTTCCGAACTCGCCAACATGGTCGCCAATGACGCCAAAATCGCCAAATTGGTCGCCAAAGTCACTCAAATTGGCCGCCAACTGGTCGCCAAAATGATGCCAGCTTGGTACCGCCAAGATTTCGCCAAGTTCTCATTGGATCGCCATTATAACGTAAGGGTCGGCATTGCTTGTGAATGGTACAATTTTAACATGAAATAAACATAACATAGAGTAATATAAATGCATTAAACACTCAAATACAAATTATTTACACTATTTACACAAAATTCGTAACAATACATATATATATATATATATATATATATATATATTTTAACTTGTAGAGGACAGTTTTGACTGTCCATTTACTTTTTCATTTGAAAAATTTTCACACACAAAAACATTACACACAAAAAATATTTAGTCTCTTTATTTACAATTTACATTTTCAAAACACGGGTACTTGATCAACCCATTCCCCCTTTTCTCATTTCCATGGTTCAACGATTCCATGCGTTTGAATGTTTAGCGAGATTGATTTGACCGACCTCTGATTACCGTCTGGCTTCAAGAGGCTTCTAAACCATTCCAAAATTTTCCCGGCATCCCATTTCATTCCTTTCATGTAACAAAATGATCCCCATTTGTCTCCAATCTCACCTAAAAACATGTTATACACTCGACTTTTTGCCCGTTATTGTACCTGCTTGAAACGCTGTCAAAACACTGTCAGATTTAGCAACTCTTGGCCAAAAAAGGTAACATTACCTGATATATAGTATATAGAGTATATATATTTAATATATAGTAGTATGTATGTAGTAAGAATGTAGCAAGTATGTAGAAAGAAAGTTTCTTCTTTATTACTGAGAATGCTTCTTATTTATTGTTGATGTAGTCGTGAGTTTATATCACAAAAATCTCTCTTGTTTTTTCGAGGCTTAAAAATATTTTCCACATTCATAAAATGCTCTGCCAACGTTGGCGAAGGGACCCAAAAAATGGGAGAACGATTACTGGTCCCGAGCTATGCTCCTTTCCAAACCATTCTCCCATTTTCTGGAGCTCAACTTTATAGTGTTTATGGGTCTCTCAACGATGCTCTGCAGAGGGGACAGGTGGTGTAAATGTCCAGATGTTGCGAAAGACACCTCGTATGAAACACGTGGCCACACTGCATTCTCTGTGGCCAATGGATGGTACTGAGGCAGATGGGGCAGGATTTGGGCACTTGAAACACGCTATCGGCCATTTCTGCCCGTTGCACCCATTCAACACGATTTGAGCCAATTTCATCCAGGGGCGAGTCTGGGGACCATGCTCTGTCAAGCCCTGTGCACAAATGTGTACAGTTTGGGTTTGCCAATCACAATCACACGGCTTCGATAAAGGCGCCCTTTCCCTTGCTGGCCTCCTGTTCCAGGTATTCGTCAAACGCATCCGCCGGTTCAAAGTATGCAAATGACTCGAACGTAGAATCTCCGGGGTCAAGATTTGGCAACAGCTGTTGCATCTGCTCCTAAGATCCACCGTATAGATGGGTTCGAGAGCAATGACGTCGGCCGGTTTCAAGGCGTTTAAGCTCGATCGAAACTGTATCATGAAATTAATATAATCTCCAAGGTCTGCCCCTTGGTAGATGGCAAGATTTAGTGCAAAGGCTTTTTCGTCCTCCATGTCTCGTGAATAAAATGAGGCGACTGGCTTTTGAGCCCTGCTTTTATAGCAGAGAGAACACGGAAGTGGCTTCTGATTCGTCGATTCGACTGATAAGGATTAAGAAATGGACGGTGAGGTTTGGATCAACCTTGACCCGAGGAGCTGACAGGGAAGGATAAGAAGGCTGTGCGTTTCAACCTGGGTCCCATACAGAGTAGTTTGAGAGTTGTAAAGTGTTGCGTGCAATAGTATTTTGAGAGAGTTGTAGTGTTGCGTGCAAAGGTGTCCAACCTTGGCATACAGAGGAGCCCAAAAAAATGGGAGAATGATTACTGATCATCAGTAATCATTGTCGCATTTTTCTGGGGCTCGTGACGGTGTTTAAGGTGTCCTCAAAGGGTTGGGTGCTCTGCAGAGGGGGCAGGTGTTTCTCTCGTCGAGGTGTCGTAGGAGGCAACGTATGTGAAACGCATGGCCGCAGTGCGTCTTTTCTGGCCAGTGCATCGTGCCGAGGCAAATTGGACACGCGTCACAGCACTTGAAATACGCTATCGGGCCATTTCTGCCTAAAACACCCGTCCAACACCGCTTGAGCCAATAGAGTCCAGGTGGTCAAGGTTTGAGCACCATGTCGTCTCCAAGCTTTATACACCAAACCGTACAATTTAGGTTTGGCATATTCAGTCCACAGGGCTTGGATGAAGGCGCCTTTCCCTTTGGCGGCCTCTCGCTCCATGTAATCACTGTGCAAGTCGGCAGGTTCGAAATAGGAAAAACACTCGAACCAAGGCACGTCATGGGGCTCGTGGTCAGGTAGGACTTGCACCAGCAGATCGATAATGTCCATAGCATAAACGGTTTCGGAAGTTGAATCACCCGGAATTTTTCGTAAAACTGTTTAAATGGTCCGAAATTCTCATCATGAAGGTTGAGACATAGCCATCCTGTGATGACTATGTCTATTAGGATCCGCGTAAGCTAGAGGTGTGGGATTATTCAAATGATGAGACATATTGGATTCTTAACACAACTTTTATTAAGAATAACTTATATTAATACTTAATCTAATTGACAACTTCTTAAAGTGAGAGTTAACACCAATTAAACTTTTTATATTCAAGTCAGATCGCGCAACTGATCACTTATCTTAATTATAATAAATTTTACTGATTAATCTAACTTCCTATACAAAATATTACCTTGTAGAGTCACCCTTCCTTCAACGATTGAGTAATGTACCTTATAACGTAAACTTTAGATGCGAAGATTCAGACTTCTTTATAATTTAATTTATAAGTGAACGTATCCTTCTTCCACAGCTATAGGACATCTAACTCTTTGATCCGAATGATTCCAATTGGGTTACCTCCTAAACTTGCCACGCCTTCTCAATGCTTCTATCCTTTTAAAGTATATCTCATTTACATTATTTGATCCGTTTGTCTTCTTGGTATTGGGTTGGAAAGGTTTGCCATTAATCGTGGCCGTCAAAGAACTTAGAGTTATGCAGCTAGAAGAAGGACGCGAGAGACGTCACAACCTCCTTGAAGAAAAAAACGTGGATTTACTTAAGGGTTCTCAATGCCCCATTAAACATGTGTCTAAATCTTTATTTCTGAATCTCCTCGCTTTCTGAGTTTTATTTAAATTTTAATCTAAATCCTCATTTTAACTCTTTATAATTTCCAATATTTATCTTGACTTCTAATTTTCATTACTCATCTTAGAATTAAATTTAATATTCAACTTAATTTTAAATTCTAAACCCTGTGACAATAAATTTTACCCATTAACTAGGCCAACATTAATAATTACTGTTTAATTCCTTTTGCCCCATTCTCACTTTTTGCTGATACAACTTCTTAAAGTAACTATGCACCCTGAAATTTCAAAATTTTCCTGTTGGACCCAAACTTTGCATCTGTATCATCACTGCAAGCAAGTGAGCTGGCTTTTTGCTCCAATTTTTCGGTGCTGAAGTTATTTATTTCTACAATTTTCAGGGTCTGTTCCGAAATGAAAAACTCTCTAAATTAAGTTGTTTCCAATTTATGTTTACATAATACCAATAAGTTTTACAATTTTAGTTCATTATATATTATTTGTAAATCACAATAAATTTTCTCATCTCCATCCCCACATCTGGTTCCAAAACTTCCCAATGAGCCGCAAGTAGCGCCGTTATTATTATTGTTAGTGCCCTGACTACGCCAAGTGCTTCCTGAACCAGATGCTCATAATACGGAAACACAAACAACATATATATATATACAATATACATACAATTACAAACATTTTCAATAAACTATTATAACAAATAACCAAAGGAATTGTCGTACCCTCACGAATACATCGAAGCAAACAAATGTACCAAGCAATTGTTTTTCTCCGTGAAAAAAATTTTTAACAAAGTCAAAAGTTCCAAAAATAAATATACACTCATTGTAGTGTTTAACTTTTGCTGGCTTATAACCTTTAAACCACCGCGCTCGAGACTTCCTTTTCTTTGCAATAATTCTTCCGACCACTGTTGGAAAGATCATAAAAATGAAACAATACAACCTGATTTTTATATTCGGTCTCCCCACCAATATGTCCAACGATGAGGTGCTACCACTTTTCTTTCCTCGGCTGCACTGGAATTTCTTGTTTCGATTGTTGTAGGGCTTTGTAATCTCCTTGTAGGCCCTTTCTGTTTCTTCCCTGTTGTGTCCTTGGCTGGTCGGGGATTCCTGTTCTTTTCTCAGGCGTGCCCAAAAGTTGTATTGCCGGTCCATCTAAACCGGCTGTTTCCTGTTTTGTTCTTCTTTCTACTTCTAGAAATAGTACTCGGATGAAAAAGTTCTTGGCTGGTTGTGTCCCCTTGTGCCATTTTCAGGTCCACTCTGCCCCCCGACCTCCTGACTTCTTTATTCCCTTTATTATACCTTGTCCTTTTACTTTTCCCGTCACTCCCAAATGAATCCAGGGAAGCGATCTGACCAGTGATTTGCGCGTTTATGGGTCCTATTTGTATTTTTTATATTGATTTGATTGGTGACTAATCCCTTTGCCTCTAACTTACGTTTCACCGCAGATTTTTTCTTCCCATAGTGTGACTATTTAATCCTTGATGTACTTTTCCGAAGTACTAGTTTCCTGACTTGATCTTATACTATTTGGGATACTTGTTCCTAATCCCGACCTCGCTACATTTCCTATGACGATATATTCCTTATTTGATCCACGTTAACCGTTAATCTTTTCCCCTGATTTCCATATTACAATATTACGTTATTTCTTACTTCTAATACCTTGGCAAGGTCCTTCAAATTTTTGTTTAAATTTAGCGCAGACTTTGTTAGGCTGCTGAACTTAAAGGGTGTGTTTCTAATAAGACCCAAATCACTTTCTACCCTTAATTTTATGTCTTTTCTTCTCGTCTATTATAATATCTTTCCCACTCCTTCCTGTTTAATTTTCGTACTTAGTCTAGCTTCCCTAAATATTTTTTCAATATTTTGTATTTTGAATTTTGAACTTTCCGAGATCATAACTACTTTTGAAAATGGGGTAATCAATTTTCGACCCAAAAATAATTCAGCAGGTGATTTTCCCGTTGTTTCATTCACCGCCGTACCTATCAGCGTAATCAAACCTCACGTAAGAATTGATCCCGGGTATCGTGTTGGATCATTAACATACTCTGTAATCATTTGTACTATATCTCGATTAACCTCTTTTCAGTCCGATTTGCTTGTGGTCTATATGCAAATAAAGTCTTCACATGCCTTATGCCTAATCTTCAATTTAAGTGCTCAAAAATTCTCGATATAAATTGGGGACCATGGCTACTTATTAATTTTATTGAGCCCATAACGCGATATGTTGTCAAAAAAAAATATCCGCTATTATACGAGATGAGGCCTTTTATGGGTATGATTTCAGCCCATATTTGCTGAAATGATCGGTTATTACCAAAATAGCGATTACGTCTTATTCTCGATATAGGATACGGGCCTTCCAACAAATAATATAACAACGTCACTATCTCATTTGGATAATTTGATATACCTGATTTAATCGACCAGTTGGTAACGCGTTTTTAGTTATTAACTTGGCACATATGGCATGTAGAGACATATTGATCAATGAATTTTCTCATGTACGGGAAATAACAAACGTCCCGGAATTAAGCATACGTTTTAAATCTTCCCATGTGTCCAGCTTATTGGCCTGTCGTGAAATTCTCATTATTTCATTCCTAGAGTTTTGAAATGTATACACGCATTTCACCTAATGACGTTGGTGTAAGTGTTTCAAGTATAAAATAACAATCCTTCAATTAAACGGAAAATCGTGGACCAATTCTCACATAATGTTGCATTAACCGAGTTATCTTCCCGGGTTTCTAAATATCTATATATATGACCTACTCTGGGTCATTTTTTCTGTTCGTTCTGTTATTAATTGTTCTCGCGAAGTGCGTACAAATCCCTGATTATGGCACAATTAAATTTTTCTTCCCACTATACCTTCCACGGGATTCTTGAAAGTATGTCAGCCACCGCATTTTGAGTTCCCGTTCTATGTTCCCCATTCTATATTGAATTTCTGCTAATTTGAGTGCCCATCTAATCATCCTACTTCGACAAATTTTGCCACGTGTTGTGGGCGTAAAGGGAAGGCAAGCGTGGATTCAAGTTATTACTTTAATGGGCAATATTCCTAAATATGTTCTAAATTTGTCCACCGCCCATACTACTGCTAGACATCTCTTTCGGTTACTGTATAATTCCTCTCTGCGTTGTTCGCGTAATGTGACGCAAATACAACAGGTCTGTTTTGTTGATTGCTAATGCCCTTAAAACCGATCGAACTGGCATCTGTAAAATAACTTGAATGGCTCCCTGAAAGTTTGGTAATTTTAAAACTGGCGCTTTTGTTACCGCCTTGACCTCTTCGAATGCCTTTGTGCTTCATTGGACTTCAGACAAATTTTTAATTTTCGTTTAAGATTAGGCGGCTCACAAAGATCCGCATACTTTAATAAATTTCGCGTACCACTGGGACATACCCAAAAACTTGGGACACCTTTTGAGTTACGGGGTGGTTTCTTTATATCTCTAGTATGGCTCTTAACCTTGTCTCATCCGTTTTAATTCTTCTTACTAATACTCAATCCTAAATACTTCAATTTTTCACACTCCAAATTTCAGACATTTTTTCTTTATTTAGCGTCAATCCTGAATCTGTAACAACAAAAACTTCCCTTAAATGCTTAACATGGTGAGTGAATGGCTTTTTGCATTTATAAATCGCCATCGTCCATGAAAACACCTCGCCACAAATTTCCCTTACTTCCGGTTTTAGGATTATGTCAATTACCTTTTGGAAAAATTGGGAGCTGCTCCTGATAAACCGAATGGCATCCGCTTGAAAGCATATGCGCTTACTTTTACCACAAATGCTGTCTTAACAATATCACTGGGGTTTACTGCCATTTGAAAGTACCCACTCTAGATCAAGAGATAATTTAAAGTTTTATAGGGATGTTCGTTAAAATCACTATTGGAAAAGGGACGGGATACTTTGGATCGAATTTAGTTTTCTATAGTCTACTGCAAATTTATGCCCGGTTATCCGGGGAACCCTTTTTCTTGCATAACACCACTGGTGACGCGAGGGGATTGAATTGGAACAATCGTTTCCTCTTGTAACTTTTTTTCGTGAAAATCAATTTTTGCTTGCTTTGCCCGGGTCGTACCTTTTGGCCTTGGCTACGGTGGGTTATCCCCCTGCAATTTTCATAAAACCCCAAGAAGACCTGGTTTTTCGAAAATAACCTTTAAAACTACTAAACAATTTTTTGTAGTTTTTGTTTCTCTCCTCCCAATTTTGTCTTGATAAACTTTCCACCTTTTCCTCTTTAATTTGGGTTTCGCTTTTTTATTTTTTTTGAGAATGGGAATTTTAAACTTTTTCGATCAAAATCAATACGATCCTACCCATTATAAATCGATACCTAGAATACATGGGTATTCTAAATCTGTCAAAAATGAAATGACCAAGGTCAAAAAAACCTGATGCGAATATTAAACTAAATCCCCAGTTTTGGCATTTCGCACCCTGTTTTATTGGGGCCGCGTTTTTTTAATTTGTTATAAAAAAAATTTTCTATATATTCTTCCATAAAAAAGTTTATCTGCTCCGGTGTCCCTGGGCTTTAAAAAATGTGTTTTATATAAAATGGGAACCCTTGGGGAAGTTCTCGGGTGATATACATATGGGGGAAAAAGCAATTGTTTTCTTGATACTTTTGGGGTTGACTTTTTTTTACAATTTTAATCGTCCCCCATCCTATCGCCTCGACTGAATTTTTTACTGAACCTCTATTTCAGGTCCCTTATTAAAATTATCATTTCGCTATTTCGAAATGGTAACCCCTTTGTTGAATCTCTGATCACTATTTTGAAATCTATTCCTCTCGAACACTCTATTACTTTGACGGCTATTCTCATAAAAAATTTTTTCTACCATTTTTGGTCTACGTCCAACTTCAAATTTTTCCCGTTTCTAATTAGCATCAAAATTAGGCATCCCATGGGGTTTTGACCTCGTCTTTCCATATTTATCATTCGGGCCCTTAATTTGTAGAATACCTCTCTTCGAATTTAGCCAAGACTTCCAAAAATTGTACCGCGTTCTGGGTTGCGCACTTCCACATAATCCTGATCTGTGGTTTGGGCGAACTAAAATATGATCCACCCAATTCGTTGGGACATTCTAATTCTAAATTTCTTCTATTTTTTAAAAAATCATATAGAAATCGTGGTTCCCGATTTCTTCCCTGCTTGATGCATAAAATTTAGATTGTAATTTTTTCTTTTTTTTTGACCGGGGAAAGCCTTCGCTAAATTTAGCCTTGAGCTTTAAAAAACCGGGGGTATTTTGCATAACACCCACCCAAAAAATTGATACCAATCTTTAGCCTTTCCCCCAGATGACTTTTAAAGTAAAAAGACAGAATTTTTGGGTTTCAAGTAACTGTATTTGGTTCTCATGATTCTAGGAACTCTAAAATTTTTCGACCCTGAAAAAAATTTTAGGTAGTAGTTAAACCACCTGCATTACCAACCCGAATTAAAAGTTGGGGTATGAGACATAGCCATCCTGTGATGACTATGTCTATTAGATCCCTAAAACTGAGGTGTGGGATTATCTAAATGATGAGACATATTGGATTCTTAACACAACTTTTATTAAGAATAACTTATATTACTTAATTCTAATTGACAACTTTCTTAAAGTGAGAGTTAACACCCAATTAAACCTTATATTCAAGTCAGATCGCGCAACTAGATCACTTATCTTAATTATAATAAATTTACTGATTAATCTAACTTCCTATAAAAAAATATTACCTTTTGTAGAGTCACCTTCCTTCAACGATTGAGTAATACCTATAACGTAACTTTAGATGCGAAGATTCAGACTTCTTTATAATTTAATTTATATGAACGTATCCTTCTTCCAGAGCTATAGGACATCTAACTCTTGATCCGAATGATTCCACACTAAGTTATTCTCCTAAACTTCGCGCCTTCTCATCAAAGCTTCTATCCTTTTAAAGTATATCTCATTTACATATTTGATCCGTTTGTCTTCTTGGTATTGGGTTGGAAAGGTTTTGCCATTAATCGTGGCCGTCAAAGAACTTAGGAGTTATGTTAGAAGAAGGACGCGAGAGACGTCCCAAGGTGATGTAATCACCAAGGTCTGCCTCTTGGTACAAGGCAAGGTTCAGCGTAAAAGCTAGTTCGTCTTCCATGTCTCGTGAATAAAATGATGTGACTGGCTTTTGAGCCCCTGCTTTTATAGTAGAGAGAAGGAGGAAGTGGCTTTTCATAGGTCCATTCGACTGATAAGGGATCCCAAGAATAAATTGTTGAAGGGACTGATCCCAAGGATGAAATGGGGAAACAATTAAAATGGTATAAAAGAAACAGACACATGTTTGAAGATAAACAATCATTTATTGACACACATTTTATTTACATTAGTGGGTTGAATGATGAATCCATTATTACCCAATTTCATGAGAGGATGATTGCCGGGCACCAACAACACAATGTTTTTGGAACCAATCTGTTGAACGGGATTCTCAAGGGGTTCCTGTTTGATGGTTGGACAGGGTCTTTTATTGGCCTGTTGTTGTTGTTCCAAAAGCCACTTTCCAAGATCCAGGCGTTTGACATGAAGGTAGGGGGAAATTGTCTGGGTACTCTTGTCACAACGAGTGATCAGGGATGAAGTCACCTCGATTTCATTCACAAAAACAGAGGGATCTACCCTCTCCAAAGGTGGTCTCTCAGCAGGCGGAGTATGCATTCTTTCAGGTTCAGCAGGTGAAATTCTCTCGGGTTCAGCAGGTGGAGTAGGCATTCTCTCAGGTTCAGCAGGTAGAGTATGAATTCTCTCGGGTTCAGCAGGTAGAGTAGAAATTCTCTCAGGTTCAGCAAGTCTTTGAGTCGGTAGAGTAGAAATCCTCTCAGGTAGAGCTAGTCTCTCAGCCAGTTCCTAGATGGCCTGATATCTGCCCCATCCGCAAAGAGGATCCGTGTTGTATCCGACGTATGTCCTGCACCTTTTGGATAAAGTCTTGGATCCATTTTCTCACCAAGACTGAATTGGGGATGGGAGAATCTTGAACATGCAAGACGGGAGACGTTTTGTAGCTTTCCACAAACAGGTTGCCTGGGTTCACCACCAGAGCAAAACCCACATTGAGACTGGTGGCAAAACTCGTGGCCAACGACAACAGTTAGGCATTCAAAATGTTAAAGACCACGTCGGGAGTCACCAGTTTGGATCTTTGCGTCATGACTGGATACCGTTTGTGGGCCGGCAACACGTCTTTGCCTTGAATGACGAGGTTGTCGAATCTTTTGGCAAATTCGTACACTTTGGATCGACCGAGTAGGGCTCCAACGTCCACCAGTCTAAAGTAGAGCTTGCCATCTTTTCCAACCATGGCAGCTAATGGATAGTGTTGATGAGGCAGGAAAATTTTGAACCACATGATGACTCTTGAAAAACACTGAGAGTGAATGAATTGCAACGGAAGCCTGTCAAACTATTATACTCTCAATAAAAAAAAAATTATTTTTTTTTAAAAATAACATGGTTATACAGATTTCATCTTACAGCTTGCTAATTAACGTGGAAAAATTTTCCATGCTTCATTTTACATTCTGGAAACAATTTCCATGGTGTTGTAGAAAACCTCTTTTGAAATGATTGTACATCATCTGCCAACGTACACTATTTTCGTCCGTCATGTGCATGGCTCGGGGTAGATATTCCTTTCCATTCTGTAAAATTTCCTCCAATCTTGCCTCGCTGGGTTCGCCGTGCACCATTCGTTCTTGAAACACCATCGATTCCAACAAAACGTGGATGGCACAATCGTGGATTGGCTCTCCTCCCCGACCACACACTAAGCAATCCCGTTGACAAGAGCACGGATCCGAAACGACTGGCATGGTTGGCACTTTGAAGCGGCACGATAAACTGCCAAGAGGAAATGACAAATTGTCAAGAGGCAAATGACAAATGTTCAGGAGGTATGATAAATTGTCCAGAGGCAAATGACAAATGTGCAAGTGGTACGATAAATTGTCAAGAGGCAAATGACAAATTGTCAACAATAAAATATTCAAGAGGCACGATACATTGTCAAGAGGCAAAAGAAATGATTATTGTAGAAAGGTGGAAAGCTTATACAGTGTTTGGTGCTCTAAACAGAGATGGTTTTTTCCAGCATTGACATTTTTCCAACATCAAACAGTCCTTGTGATGTATTGTTCCATCCCGTACAACGACGTGGTCCAATTGTTTCACAATAAAATACTTTTCGGGTTCGTCAAATAAATAATAACAATTGCAAGTGTCTGGTCCCTCAGTGCACAATTTTCCCTACTGTAGATACAGTCCGAAATATGAAATTCATGCTCGTTCAGTACCACCTTGACGGGAATGGGATATTGTTTCAAGAGTTGTTGAAATTTCAATATTCTCGCTAAACGCGTTCCAATCTTCGTCTATAAGGCAACAATTGTGAAGTATTTTCTTGGAGCATATCTGGGATAATGTTTTTTTCAAATTCAGAAATTAAAGTTTCCAAGAAAGAAGCCATAATTATGAGCGCTGTCAATACTGCAAATGAAATTGTTGCGACAAAACTTATGATGAGTTGTGAGCTGTAGAGTAATTCCTTATAAAGATATCTTAAAAAAAATTTTTTTTTTCTGAGAGTATAATAGTTTGAAAGGCTTCCGTTGCAATTCATTCACTCTCAGTGTATTTCAAGAGTCATCATGTGGTTCAAAATTCTCCTGCCTCATCAACACTATCCATTGGCTGCTATGGTTGGAAAAGATGGCAAGCTCTACTTTAGACTGGTGGACGTTGGAGCCCTACTCGGTCGATCCAAAGTGTACGAATTTGCCAAAAGATTCGACAATCTCGTCATTCAAGGCAAAGACATGTTGCCGGCCCACAAACGGTATCCAGTCATGACACAAAGATCCAAACTGGTGACTCCCGACGTGGTCTTTAACATTCTGAATGCCGAACTGTCGTCGTTGGCCACGAGTTTTGCCACCAGTCTCAATGTGGGTTTTGCTCTGGTGGTGAACCCAGGCAACCTGTTTGTGGAAAGCTACAAAACATCTCCCGTCTTGCATGTTCAAGATTCTCCCATCCCCAATTCAGTCTTGATGAGAAAATGGATCCAAGACTTTATCCAAAAGCTGCAGGACATACGTCGGATACAACACGGATCCTCTTTGCGGATGGGGCAGATATCAGGCCATCTGCGGAACTGGCTGAGAGACTAGTTCTACCTGAGAGGATTCCTATTCTACCGACTCAAAGACTTGCTGAACCTGAGAGAATTTCTACTCTACCTGCTGAACCCGAGAGAATTCATACTCTACCTGCTGAACCGAGAGAATGCCTACTCCACCTGCTGAACCCGAGAGAATTTCACCTGCTGAACCTGAAAGAATGCCTACTCCACCTGCTGAGAGACCACTTTTGGAGAGGGTGGATCCCTCTGTTTTTGTGAATGAAATCGAGGTGACTTCCTCCCTGATTACTCGTTGTGACAAGAGTACCCAGACAATTTCCCCCTACCTTCATGTCAAACGCCTGGATCTTGGAAAGAGGCTTTTGGAACAACAACAACAGGCCAATAAAAGACTCTGTCCAACCATCAAACAGGAACCCCTTGAGAATCCCGTTCCACAGATTGGTTCCAAAAACATTGTGTTGTTGGTGCCCGGCAATCATCCTCTCATGAAATTGGGTAATAATGGATTCATCATTCAACCCACTAATGTAAATAAAATGTGTGTCAATAAATGATTGTTTATTTTCAAACATGTGTCTGTTTCTTTTTTACCATTTTAATTGTTTCCCCATTTCATCCTTGGGATCAGTCCCTTCAACAATTTATTCTTGGGATCCCTTATCAGTCGAATGGACCTATGAAAAGCCACTTCCTCCTTCTCTCTACTATAAAAGCAGGGGCTCAAAAGCCAGTCACATCATTTTATTCACGAGACATGGAAGACGAACTAGCTTTTACGCTGAATCTTGCCTTGTACCAAGAGGCAGACCTTGGTGATTACATCACCTTCATGATGAAATTTCGGACCATTTTAAACAGTTTGAAACCTTCCGAGGTGATTCAACTCGAAACCGTTTATGCTATGGACATTATCGATCTGCTGGTGCAAGTCCTACCTGACCACGAGCCCCATGACGTGCCTTGGTTCGAGTGTTTTTCCTATTTCGAACCTGCCGACTTGCACAGTGATTACATGGAGCGAGAGGCCGCCAAAGGGAAAGGCGCCTTCATCCAAGCCCTGTGGACTGAATATGCCAAACCTAAATTGTACGGTTTGGTGTATAAAGCTTGGAGACGACATGGTGCTCAAACCTTGACCACCTGGACTCTATTGGCTCAAGCGGTGTTGGACGGGTGTTTTAGGCAGAAATGGCCCGATAGCGTATTTCAAGTGCCAGACGCGTGTCCAATTTGCCTCGGCACGATGCACTGGCCAGAAAAGACGCACTGCGGCCATGCGTTTCACATACGTTGCCTCCTACGACACCTCGACGAGAGAAACACCTGCCCCTCTGCAGAGCACCCAACCCTTTGAGGACACCTTAGACACCGTCACGAGCCCCAGAAAAATGGGAGAATGATTACTGATGATCAGTAATCATTCTCCCAGCCCAGGCTCTCTATATGTCAGGTTGGACACCTTTGCACGCAACACTACAACTCTCTCAAAATACTATTGCACGCAACACTTTACAACTCTCAAACTACTCTGTATGGGACCCAGGTTGAAACGCACAGCCTTCTTATCCTTCCCTGTCAGCTCCTCGGGTCAAGGTTGATCCAAACCTCGTACCGTCCATTTCTTAATCCTTATCAGTCGAATCGACGAATCAGAAGCCACTTCCGTGTTTTCTCTGCTATAAAAGCAGGGCTCAAAAACCAGTCGCCTCATTTTATTCACGAGACATGGAGGACGAAAATGCCTTTGCACTAAATCTTGCCATCTACCAAGGGGCAGACCTTGGAGATTATATTAATTTTATGATACAGTTTCGATCGAGCTTAAACGCCTTGAAACCGGCCGACGTCATTGCTCTCGAACCCATCTATACGGTGGATCTTTTGGAGCAGATGCAACAGCTGTTGCCAAATCTTGACCGTAGCTGATATGCCAACACGAAGTTAAGGACATGCGCGAGGCGCAGCTAAAGATGACAATTTAAAAAATCATCGACAGTTTTGAATCCCCTCTGAAAACTGAAGAATATGCAAACTGGACTGAACGTGGATTTTGATGAATCAAGGTGTTTTATTTCGTTATGTTCCTGATGCTGATTCCGCAGAAGCTCAGTTAGTCATTCCAACTGCTGAACGTGAACTGATAATGCAAAGGCATCATAATGATCCGATGGCTGGACATTATGGAGAAGATGGAACATTCAGAAAATCGCAAAACGATATTATTGGGCAGGCTGAAAAAGTACATATCCGATTATATTTAGAAATGTCCAGAATGTGCTCGTTTTGTCAACTGCTTAGAACTCCAGTCTACTAACAGAGATTTGAAATAATTGCTATTGATTTATTTGGGCCATTGCCTCAAACTGACTCAGGTAAACAATGGATATTCATTGTTGAGGATTGTGCCACAAAGTGGGTTGAGTTATTTGCTCTTTCTCAAGCCAGGTGCACGCCAATGTGCTACAACTCTCATAGAAGAAGTTTTCATGCGTCATGGCATCGAGACAATTATCAGTGACAACGGAACACAGTTTGTCAGTGCTGTTCTACAACAATTTGCTTTTACGTTAAAAATAAGTCAAAACTTAATACCAGTTTATTCACCATAGTCTAATCCAGTAGAGAGAAAAACAGAGACCTTAAACCTCGACTTGCAATACTCGTCGGAGACGATCATTCTAAATTTGGGATTCAAAATTCCAGTCATTCGTTTCGCCATGAATACAACTGTCTGTGACACTACAGGTCACACTCCTGCTTACCTACTTTTCGGAAGAGAGCTACGAACTGTAGACGATGTGGTGCAAGATTTCAAAAGCGTCGTTCACAATGACAATTTTGTTGCCGAAATAACACCTTTTAAACAATTTACAACTATTACCGAAGACATACAGAAAAAATAGAAACAAAACAAGACCAAAGAAAAAAGCAATATGACAAAAATCGTCGTCCAGTCTATTATTCTCCTGGAGATAAAGTCTGGGTGACTTTACATCCCATCAGTAACGCAAAGAACAAGAAAACTTCCAAGTTCATGCCAAAGCGTGACGGTCCATATTTAATTCTCACACAAAAATCACCTACTTCGTATGTTATAGCAAGTCTTACCAATCCATCTGAACCGATAGCTACTTACCATACTTCAGCTTTAACACCTTTTAAAGACATGGACACTTCTCCTATAGCCCCACTTCGAAAAAGAGGCCGACCTCGAAAAGTTACGTCCACATCAATACAAAATACACACGTTCCAAGCCCATCAACTGCTTCAACAGCCATTTCCAGCAGAACCATTCATCCCTCAACAAATGCTACTTCTACAATAGCTAATTCTGATTCTGGCTCCTCGCCGGGACGTCGTCGGATCCATAGGGGGAGATTGTAACCCCCGTTATTTAGACTCTTCCATATTAACAGTAAAGAGACTTTCGCGCCCTCTAGCGAACAGAACAATCTTCAGTGATGGCCAAGTTTCGGAACTGTAAGGACGTAATGAGCATGCTCTCCGATCCCTTTCAATTCTATGTCAACTGTTAGTTCTCTAGTTATGTATGTAAATGTGTTTGTTTTGTCTAATAAACGTGTTTTAATAACTAGTGGAATTAGTAAAGAACCCCTTCCCCGTCTGTCCCTTATCATTTGGCGCCCACCACGTCATAGAATTAAATTTACTGCAAAAGTTTAGCTAACTAAACTATATATAAAAACTCATGCTTAAATTTTTATTTTCTATCTTTAGTAAAATACTATAAATAGATTCGTGGCTATTGTATAAGAAACACCTCACTGTTCTAACTTCACATCACATCCATATTATTCGTTCAAGTTTTCATCGACACATTTATTCACACACCACAATGTTTACAATTATTTTTAGGGTTTTCTCTTCTAACATGCTCACACATATAAATCTTCATTCAGGGTTTTAAATCAAAGTCCTGAAATAGAGTACCACTTGAATCCCTTCATCAGTGGTTTGTTATAGAGAATAGTTTGTTTTTATAACAGGCAAGTTTGATGAAGATAGAGTCATTAATGGAATTCGGATTCATCTTAAGAAATATTTACTGATCGGTGTTGTGTCACTCGAAGCACATAAATTTTCTCCTTTCCTAAAGTATGTTTCCTCCTGTAAAGCTACTGTTCGAAAATTAATACGAAAATATGACATAAAATTATACGTTTTCGAGCAAAAATAAAAATTAGCCATTGAATTATAATTTCCAAAAACTTATTTAGATTTTGCACACACTAATTATTCACTTTATTGCAGCGACAATTAGAGATAATCAAGAAAACATAATACGTAGCAGAAAACATTTAACAGAATCATTTAGAAAAATTTCTTTTTCCAACATTTCCATTCTTAGAATAAATATATATATATATAGTAGTCCCAAATTTATTTTAAAATATCCTGAAGTGGGCTTAATTTTCAAGAAATATATATCTTTATATTCACGTGTGTGTTCTGTGGTATTTTTTTAAAAAATGTATTTGTACTTTCTTTCCATTTTATTTCATTATTTATGAGCACAATAGCGTTGTAAGTATAAAGTACTGTAAATTTTCGAAACACCACTAATATTATACGAAAATGTAAGAATTTTTTTAAAAAAATTATTATTTGTCAGTTAACCCAACAAACTAAACATATACGTCTGAAATAAATACGTAACAAATTTTAAACAATTAAACA
>BMAV01020253.1:0-10996 GCA_019973955.1 Trichonephila inaurata madagascariensis
ATAGTGGTGGCACTTTTGATGAAAGTAAGTGATATCTTTTAAATATATATTTTTAATTCGAATTGAAATTTTTCACTATTTATATATCTGCATTTTTTTTTTCTTTTAGAAAACTATGAATACTGTAAACACTTTTATGAATAGAACATGTTACTTTCTAAGATCCTTGAAAATTGTTCCTGATATTGTTTGTACTTGATAATAGATTACTTGTTTAGTAACAGAATTACTTATATAAAAGAGCAATCACTCTACATTTCGTTTAATTTCGTGGATGTGACATAGCACAAATTTTTATAAGATTTCAATTTATCTAAAAAATAAATGATATTTTGAGAAAGAACCTTCAAACAAACAATTATCCTGGGTGATTGTTATAAAACCAAAAAACGCTTCAGGGGCAGTGGTTGAAAGATGAACCAATTTAAAAGGAGGGGGATTATATAAAACATATGTTACCGGCAAAGTATGAAATCCGGCATTCTATACAATGCCTAGGCATTGTGTAGATTACCTAAAACTAGACAGCAGCGTATGAAATGATTCGTATTTCACACATTGCTTAGAAACCGGCAAAGTATGAATACATCTCCGATTCGTTTCGAATATGGTGTGGCAAAACACGAGACTTCTAACGCGCGTCTCAGGCTCTCAGAATTTGTGAGTTATACATTGCGATTTGTTCGGAAGTGTCAAATTACTCAATTTTACTTAAACTTGTCCAACAAAATATTCGTTTTTTCCTGTGTTGTATAAAAGGGGAAGAGCAAGCTATAGTGTTGGAGAAGGAGTCATGGTATATAGCAGAGGTCGGCAATCTATGGCACACGAGCCGCATGTGGCACGCGGTACAATTCTCAGTAGCACTTTGCACTACTCAACGAATTTGTCAATTTTTGAATTGTTTCAAAAATGCCCTACTGTGTGGTACGCTGAATCATATCGCTAGATTGGTTTGACACGCCACAGCTAAAAGATGGCCGACCCCTTTTCTATAGACATGAAACAACTATTCGATGACAAACTACCTAAAATTCGTCTTAAAATGCTTTAAAAAATTTAACTTAAATTACTTACGAGAAGTTAATAACTGATATATACAAAATGCCAAAATGACCACTAAAAACGAGTCCATAGACCAGGGGTGGCGAACATTTTTGAATAAACGTGCCATTTTTTCTTAAAAAAAATGTTTAGTGGGGTATAGACGTGCCGTCAAATAATTTTGACTTGTGATTTTTGCGAAAATAATAAAACTAATTACTAACAACTCAAAACTCTTTATTTACTGTTAAAAAAATTCATTTTGCACTGTATAGCAGTGCATGTTTTAGATATAAGTTTAATTCAAATTAAAGTAACATTAAAATGATTTCTGTGTTGTCGATTAGATGACAATTTTCTTTCATTAGGATTGTAAGATGTTACTTTTAGCAGAACGCATGCTGAATTAGAGTCATCTTCCGAATAGTTTCTAAATGAGTCTTAAATGTTATTCATCTCTGAAAATAATGATTTTCGGGCATAGGTAGATTGAAAATATGGTTAAAATAGCATGAGCCAGCTTCTTCAAACAGTTAAATGTATCTGGAATCGAATCTATGGTTCCAAAATTCCGTTACTGGCATTTTTACTTATATTAATTGTTAATGTTTATGTTTCAATCAATTTCAACAATTTCCTTGTTTCTATAAAATTTTGAATCCATATTGAACTAGACTGGAAATCAATCAGTTGCATTTCAAATTCTTCAATCTCCAAACAATCGAATTGGGACTAGTTCAATTTATCAAATGAAGTCACATCAGGGTACATAATAGTTAAGGAAATTTCTTCAGCAACATTTACTTCGTCGGGTTTTTTTAAGTTTGGGAAGTATTTGCAGTTTCTTGTAATAATATCGTTTCTGAAAACATGCAATTTAGCATCAAAAGCGTTGAGATCCCTCTAGAAGATTTTTTTTTTTTTATTTGTGTCTTGAGGCTTTACGTTCAATTCTTTGAAATTTTGGCATTTGTCTGTGAAAACGCGACTGATCACTCGCGTTTATTCGTAATACTTCATAACGAACTCTGTTATTTTGAATTAAAATGCAACCGTTTTGATCGGTGACGTGCCCAAAATATTGTGTCGCGTGCCATTGGTTCGCCATCCCTGCCATAGACTATTAGTTGTTGAATAGCTATAATGTAATGTTAGTGGAAAATAAAGTAAACTCATTTAAGCTGTTAAGGAAGGTGTCAGTACCATACAGCAGCGATAAAAATGTTGGGGAACACTGCCGAAACGTATACAATAAAGGCGGTTATTCGACTTGGTGCTGCCATCTATTAACACCAGAGAGAAATAAAAATTGATCTTCTGCAAAAGTATTGTTAAAAATCTCGTAATTTTATTTAAAAAAAAATAAAGTGTTGGTTTGTTCTTTAGCCACTACCCTTGAAAGGATAAAAGCGTTTGTCATTTTCAAGATACCCCTCATTCCACATTCTTATATTTGAAGTGACTCGACATCTAAGTTTAATATTCTTGATTCTTTCTGGAGTGTTTAATAAGGGATATAATTTGTTTGTAAATCATTTGTGCCTCTGTGAATTCCATGGAAAAATAATCCGCACTAGAAAACTTAAAGTGGATCTTAGAGCCTCAATTATTTAGACGCGGAATATAATCCTCGATAAAGGCCACAATTTTTTTTTTAAAAATTCAGCGCGATCTTATGAAAAGTCAATCTTTTTATGGTGTGTAGAATGATCATGTAGATAGCAGCATATATATGATCTTAATGAAAAATTATTATTGCATTTGTAAATTACTGTCCAATAATTTACAAAATGTTTATGATGAGTCATTAATCTACGTTTCTTCAATGCGTGGTCTAGCTAATTATTAAAAACAAATAAGATTTTGCAATGGCAAAAAATCATTATTGTGAATTCATTAATAATCATTAATTTCATTAATCATAATTTAGTTTATCTTTGAATGATGGTCTCTTTTTTACAACTATACTTAGCCCTATTGATACAATCTAACCTTCAATGAAAGAAGTCATTCGCAAAAGTTTGGTATTACAAAGTGGAGATCCTGAAATTGATTAAGGTGCGTATACATGTGCAAACCGAATCGTTCGTAAGCCTCCTTCACACACACTGACAAATGATTGCTGGTGGTTCACAGTTGATTTGTCTCTTTTATATAGATTGCTGGATGTTCGTTAATTGTGTAAACAATTTTGCAACCAACCATTTTACTTTTAAGTATATAAGCACTTCTAGCATAGTATATCAATTGCAATGTATCTTTGAATCTAACAGCAAAAATATTAAAGTCTTTTGAACCGTTGGAACATAAACAATCCTATAGAAGTAAAACCTCCAATGAATTATTTTGCCTCAATTTTGAATTGTTTTTCAAATTGCCTGTTGAGTTATGAACAGATTCCATGGATTTATTTGAAATAAGAGAAATCTTGAATTATCTTTACCTAACAATCGAGTATTTGAAAACAATATGTTTTGTCATTCTTGTCTAGTATTGAGGTAGATATCAAATGTAATCTTTCTTAATTTTTAAAAAAAAGGTGAAGGGAGAGTTAAATTTAAAACACGATTCAACTATATATACTGTTTTAAACAAATACTGAATGCAGTACTTACCCGTTTCCGCTAATGATATAAACATAGTCTTTTTCGGTTGTTCTTGGAACAAACTTGACATTTTTTACAGAGTCATTCCATTCATCTATTAGATTGATCAGCCATTTTCTTGCTCTCCTTGCTACAAATTAAAATATTGAAAGCACTGTGTCATAACAAACAAAGAAAAATCAAGATATGTTTAATCGGATAGGAATATTTTCTTTATTTTAACTATAAAAAAAAAATTGCTGTGAGGCTATAAATTTTTTAAAAAAATTTAAGTACTTTTGAATATTTGTAAGAAAAAATGTTGTTTTTAAAAAATAATATGTAAAAAAAATTTTTAATGAGTTAAGAGATATGAGAAGAATTTTAATAATGTTAATTATTATTACTAAATCGTAATCAACGCACACACGCGTGAACTATGATTAAAATAATCAATTTTCTCGAACCTAAAAGTACATTTCTTTCAGTGTTTTCGTTGTTACCCAAACGTATTATGCGCATATGTGCAATTAAAAAAAAATTTCTAACGAAAAATTGCTTCAATAATTAAAACAGTACTTATATATTTTTTTAGAATTCCTTACGTTAAATCTATATTTTAATTTCTATATATATATATATATATATCTGATTTTGCAAATATTAAACTAATTAATACGAATAACGTTTTAATTTACATTTAAAAAAGTAATCCTATATTCCCCCAAAAATAAAAAAAGTGGGTGTGTACTTATGTACGCACGTAAGAAGTTATACTTCTTTGGCGTAACAAGATTAAAATCATTCTAAAAATATTTAGCAGGGCAAGCTGGGCCAAGGACGAAAGTCTGTCACGAGCAGAGTTGAACGATACTAACCTTCAGTCAGTCGTACCAGCCAAACCTGAGATAATCACGATTTAAATACATTTTAACACCCCCGCACAGGGACAATAGGACCAATAATATGGGGAGGGGGTCAAAGGCGGGAATGATCTGTCTCTTTCTGCATATTTCTAGACAAAGCATTTTCGTATTCGTTCCTACGGAACACAAAGCAAAGGTTCGCTGACGCGGGGGTATAGCTCAGTGGTACAGCATTCGATTGCAGATCGAGAGGTCCCCGGTCTCTACCCGGGTTCTCCCTTCTTCAGGGAAGTGAAGAGAAATATTTTTTGAGAATTCGAAGGCGGGAATGATCTGTCCCGTTCTGCATATTTCTAGACAAAGCATTTTCGTATACGTTCCTACGGAACACAAAGCAAAGGTGCACTAAAGCGGGTGTATAGCTCAGTGGTAGAGCATTCGGCTGCAAATCGAGAGGTCTCCGGTTCGAATCCTGGTGTCCCCTTCTTCAGGGAAGTGAAGAGAAATATTTTTCTGAGAATTTTGAAGGCGGGAATGATTTGTCCCGTTCTTTATTCTAGACAAAGGATTTTCACATCCGTGACGGTGTGCGCGTGCATTGTAAAACTTTACCCTCATCCTATTTCTCTAACTCCCCAAAAGAAGTATAACTTCAAAAATTCTGCATTATATATTACTATATTATAAAAATGTTGATTTAATTGTGTGTGTGTGTGTGGTGTGTGATCTTAGCTTGGTTAACCTAATAATTTCAGAATTTTCAAACCAGACCCTCGCACAAAGTGGACTAAGATCTAAATAGTTATTTTTGCTAACTACTTAATTAAAAATTGTAATCAAGAAAGAGAGAAATGAAATATTTGTTTATAAAAGCAAAACAATAATAAATTATAACTATGAGAAAATGATGCAAATTGTAAATAAATTGAGCAATTGGAAAATTTATCTTATGTATTATTCACTGTATTCCGTCTGAAAACCACTAAAACGATGGATGGTGACACTGTCACAACAGAAAATAAAACATGACCAAATCAAAACCATCAAAAATATTTCTCTCTGTCTCAACACTGAATTTTTTTTTCAAAAATTCATTCAAGAGAATGCAGTTATAATCTAAATTAGGATTCGTCAACCTTTTAAACGGGGCGTGCCAAACCAATCTACCAATTTGATTCAGCGTGCCACACAGTAGTATACTTTTGAAGAAGTTTGATTCAAGCGATAATGCATATAGAGTTAGAGAATAGAGGTCAATAATAGAGAGAGATGTTTACACAGTTACATTATATATTAATTTTGTATCATTTCAATATATTTTAAAATGAAAATAAGCAACATAAAATATAACCAACACTAATAAAAAAAAATTAAAACTGTACATATATTATGTATTTTAAAACATATTTATCAAATAAGAAATTGGCAACAAAAATATAAGTATTTCCCTTCATTACAGTTAAATAAAAAGACAAATACAATTTTTTAATGCTAACTTATTGCTTGCAATGCTCTGCTTTCATATCGCAAAATCAGAGATGTATTGTGTGATTTCCAATGTGGCACGAGTCTGAGCATTCAGTTGTTAAACAATTTCTTTGCGGACTCGAAATATTTTTCAGGAGAGAAAAGAATTTTTCCTCAGATATGTAGAACCAAAAGCGACAAAGCAGAGTATACTGCAATTTTCTCTCTTTGAACAATTAAATTTCTTCAGGAATGACACCCAATAATTTTCAAAATAGCTGTAAATTTATATTTAGAGATTTATTTCAGATTTTTTCGTAATTCCTTAAATGTCCGTAATTCTAAAGATGCTCGTCAAGAAGAGCCATTACAAATTTATCAAATTCCAACTACTCAAAAAAATGACGAATTTGTAGATTAGTGCAGAGTGACACTGAGAATTGTACCGCGTGACACATGTGGCACGTGTGCCATAGGTTGCCGACCCTTTATCTAAATTATAAAATGTAGTGCATTTTAGATGGTAACCTACGAATATTATCATAAATCAACAACTGAAATGAATACAGTCTCAATGGAGCCTATGTAGAATCCATAGAAAAGAATAAATTCTTTATCATTGAATCAAGTAAAATATTAATGCACCTCTCACACACAATAATTTTATATGAATTGACTAAAGGAAAATTGCTTGAGTATATTTAATAAAGTATGCACATATAATTTAATTACATGAATTATACGCAAGCAATATGCTACAGAAAAGTTATATTATAAAGATACGTCCATGTGATTAACAAGAATTACTAAAAAAATTGCAATTTTAATACTCAAACAAATATACTGATGATTTTTATTTTTTTTTAATATTTCGTTATTGAGTCTTGTTTCACAATTATTATTTGATCCATACTGTTCAAAAATATTTTTGTATTTCCAAAAGTCCCATTAGATTATTTTTCCTTGTTGCTGCATATTTTTTCTAAAGTGTACAAGCAATAAGCTAATGAAACAAATATTTCAATGTATAATATCTTAAATTTCTTATAATTATAAAATTTGAAGGAATAAATATATTTCTAACTTACATTAAAATAGATTTTTCTTTCTTTTAAACCACGTAAGATTTCAGTCACAAAAATTAAAATTAAATCAAATTCTTTTCATTAACTTGACGGTGATAAGAATATTTTCAATTCCGAAATTCCATGTGATTTCTTCCATTATATCATTATTTGTAAGTGCTAACTCAATTTTCTGGTTTTTTTAATTAAAAATACATAAGAGCGTTTTCGGTAAATTTATTTTTATATTCGGTGCAATGTAATAATTATATATCACTTTTTTTCATTAATATTAATGTAATTAAGTGTCCCAAAAATGGCCGACGATTTGAAAAATCGCATAAGAAATGACGGAAAGTGATATAAATGAATGTGTTGGGACAAATATTATTCAACTCAACAAAGAAAAATATAATAAAATTATAGAACATTATAATTTGAAAAGTAATCAATGAACAAACAAAAATGTGATAAAATTATAGAACATTATAATTTGAAAAATAATTAATTTCTAAAATGAATTTCATAATTTTATATTTAGGCATTTGTAATTAACTATATTTTGTATTTTATGTAATCTAACTGTATTTATATTTCTATTTGTAAATCTGGACACAATTTCTCTTCTAACCTTTTTCAGATTACCCGATTGGCAACAGTCGGTATATTTTGATTAAACTCGTTGCAATGTTTTGATGCTAGATCAGCTAAGCCTAATGGAATAAACGTGCTCTTCGAATTCTTTGAAGCAACTTTTCTATTTTTTAAATGTTATAGAACCAAACGTTCATAACAAATGGTTCGGTGCATTCTCCTTCGGATACCAGGGAAATTGCTCTTACCATTTCAAAATTAGTTACAAAGCTCGTCAACAGATGGCACCACTAACAAAAACCATAAAGCAACGCTTTCAAAGTAGCCATCACTTACAACACCAAAATGGCAGACACCCGCGTAATAATTTCGGTTGGAATGGTTTAGCGTGCATTGGCATGCCTCTCTGATACACATGTCAAGAAATTCTTCGGATAGCCAAATGTCTCCAACACCAATTTCTCCGACTCCCAGCAGCTTTGCGTTCGCGAAGTCTCGCGTGCATTAATGGCAGTGGTTCCCAAACTTATTCACCTCATGGAACCCCTAGAACTTGAAGGTGCTTTCGTGGAACCCCTAGAACTAGAAAATGTTTTCGTAGAACCCCATTCCATACACATATTTCGAAGAATATATCTCAAAACAATATTTAAATTAGATCAAATTGTTATGGGCCCTTTATGTAAAGGCAATTAAAAAAAAAGTATTGCATTTATTATTAAAAAATTATAATCTAATTTTAATTTTAATTACTGGAATACGTCTTTACTTTCTTTCACACAAACTGTCGAAATCTATGGTCTATTGAGATTAAATGCAATCGCTTTACGTATTCAGAGATTAATTTGTTTTATACTTTGTTTTTGTAGCCCCTCACGTTAAGAAATATATTTCACTTAAACACACACACAATGTTCTGAATGGCATTAAAATGTTTATAGCTGTATGAGAAAACCCGTGTATTTCGTATGAATTTTCAACCTAAAATTTAGATGCTGTTCTTGCTAAATTTAGATTATAACATCAAATCTGTTGACATGTTGATAAGTTTTGTTAATTATCTCGTAGAACTCGAGATAGTAAACAATAGAATATTCTCAATCTAGTTGGAAGTACATATATATATAAAGAGGTTTTTTTTTTAATATTAATTTATTATATTAAAATAAATGTTTAAAAAGTGTTGCATAAAATAAAGTTATAACATAAAAATGAAATTTTTAGTTTTAATGAGTAGGACGAGCTATAGATACTTCTAACTATATAAACTTGATAGAGAACGTGAATCCATTTTGAATACGTATTTATTTCTTCTTGATTTTTTCATTGTGATTTGTGGAACCCTTCGGTATGCCTCATGGTGGAACCCAAGGGTTCCGCATAACACAGTTTGGGAACCAGTGATTTGTGTCATAATGACTTAAAGGTTGCAGACTATGAAACTTGTTGGAAATATTTGAAGGTTGTGCTGCAAGATGCTGAGAGTAGTGATTCATTGTAGCCCAATCTGACATGGTGAACTGAAAATTGGAGTCTCTGTTGGATGACCTGCTGAACGAATACAACATTCACCTCTGTATGTAATTGCTGCCCTCTCAGGGGCTCACCTTCTTTAGGTGGGTACGGTTGTCACAATCCCGAGGTACCCTAGTGATCTTTTCCTTTTCCCAAGGGGTTTACTATCTTTGGTAAACACGGGTGTCACAACCCCGGGGTACCCCAGTGATCCTTCTCTATTTTCGACCCTCCATCTTGTCATCCAATTTCTTCTTTTCTTCTTTTCCCGTCCAGACCACAGACCTATGAATGATTGGCGCAGTATACCCAGAACTGGCTCTTGAGCCATAAAACGCCAAACTCAACTCAACTGTAATTGTTGCATTTGGGCGGCCGACATTTATAGCATTGACATACCCAATACGTTGAAATTTTTCCAAGAGTGCTTTAATTGTATTGTTTGTCAGTTGATTTTTTACACTGAATTTTTTTTTTTTTTTTTTTTTTTTTGGATATTGTATCTCGTTCTAACAAAACTGTGGTCCAGGTGATGAAACTATAAAGCAAGAAAAGTTCGTTATTCCAAGGAGTAAATCATTCTCTAAGCAGATGACGAAATGGTAAAGTGTCTGACGATACGAACATAAACATTGTCATAGTTTTCTCAGTCCAAAGCGCCATCTGTTAAAGAACTTTGTTACTAACTATGAAATTTGGTGAGAATAAATTCCCTGGTTACCTAACATGAATGCAACAAACCTTAAATTTCTATCGCTTTCCGTATTTTTTTAAATTGATTTTTCAACTCGCCGGTCATTTTGGGGTTACCTAATAGGTACTAAGGTACTGTGTTTAATGTAAATAGTGAAAATTTATGATTATGATAATTGTAATTTTTCCACTTTATTTTATAGCTGTATACATGCAAAATGGAAGAACAAACTATCTTTTTTTTCCTTATCGAGAAAGAATACCATTGGAGGAAAAAAAACCGAGTGTTAACATAAAAAGCATATGATAGAGGCATTTTTGTGAGGAAGATGTCAGGAAACTTCTATGACATGTACGAAAAAAAATTATTTATCTCATGTTACGTATATTATTCGTTTTGGTTAATTTCCTGAGATCTAGCGTTATTGATTGATAGCGAAAATTTAATATTGAAAAATAAAATTGCTTTCAGAATAAACCTAATAGAGAACTGTTATTTCCGTTTGTTATGTAATACCGCATTTTAAGAGATTAAAAAATTGTATTATTTAAAATTGTTAGTTTTCTTAAATAGAGCAATACTCACGAAAATCGGTCTCATTGATCACATATGCTACTTGGTGGTGAGGCCATAAATTTATGGCGTTATCTCCAATTTTGCCATCTCTTAACTACAAAATAAAATGAAAGGCAAATGAATTTGCAAATTTTCCATAAAAGCAAAATAATTTAATTATTATGCCTAAAAATAAGTAATGAAAAGTCATGTTGTCAGAGAGTAATCAACAGTTAATTTTAATAATCAGGAATATCAAAAATAATTACTTGAATTCTCATTTTTTAATATACCGTAATTAAAAACTTCTATGATTCCTTTTGAAGGTTAGAACCTGGTACCTTTGGATCCGTAAGCACATAACATATCCACTATACTAAAATGATCAACATAGTACGGAGGTTTTATAGAGGAGGTATAGAGAGGACTTATATAGATACCACCGCCACACACTTCCCTGCCAGTGAGTCGGCGAAAAGGAGAGCGAACGATACCATAGTTATGGCGAGTGTGTGAGTTGTTGTTGTTGTGTCATTTGTGTTTGATGGCTTAAGTGTTGCGTCACATGCAATAGACGGCTTTTTTGTGCTGCGTCATGTGATCTGACGGCTT
>BMAV01020253.1:12507-27054 GCA_019973955.1 Trichonephila inaurata madagascariensis
TTAGGCATCCTATGCGCATTTTGACCTCGTCTTTCTATATTATCATTCTGTGAACCCCTTTTTAATTTGCAAGAATACCTCTCTTCGAATTTAGCTAAGACTTCCAAAAGTTGTACCGTGTTCTGTGGATTGCGCACTTCCACATAATCCTGGATTTGTGGTTCGAGTCGAACTAAAATATGATCCACCAACTCTGCCTGGGACATTCCTAATTCTAAACTTCTCTCGATTTTTAATAAAGTATAAACGAAATCAGTGGGTTCCTGATTTCTTCCCTGCTGTGATGCGTAAAATTGTGCTTGTAATTCTTTCTTATTTTTGACCGCGGGAAAAGCTTTCGCTAATTCAGCCTTGAGCTGCGCGAAATCCGTGGCTGTATTTTGCACTAACACCGATCCAAATATCGAGTACCAATCTTGAGCCCTTCCCCTGAGATGACTTTTTAAGTAAGCACATGACAGATTACTTGGGATTTCAAGTAACTGTATGTTGTTCTCTATTGTTTCGATAAACTCTGCAATGTTCTCTGACCCTGAAAAATACATTTCAGGTAGTACGTTACCTCCACCTGCATTACCTAACCCAGAATTATACACGTTGGGCGCCATTGCGACATAGCCATTCTGTGATGACTATGTCTTTCCGGATGCGCGTAAGCTAGAGGTGTGGGATTATCAAAATGATGAGACATATTGGTTCTTAATACAACTTTTATTAAGAATAACTTATATTACTTAATTCTAATTGACAACTTTCTTAAAGTGAGAGTTAACACCCAATTAAACCTTGTATTCAAGTCAGATCACGCAACTAGATCATTTATCTTAATTATAATAAATAAACCGATTCATCTAACTTCCTATACAAAATATTACCTTTTGCAGATCTCCTTCCTTCAGTGATTGAGTGATATCTATAATGTAACTGAATATGCGAGGTTTCCAACTTCTTTATAATGAACGAATCTTTCTTCCAAAACTATAGGACATCTAACTCTTGATCAAAATGATTCCACACTAAGTTATCTCTAAACTTGCCGCTCCTTCTCATCAAAGCTTCTATCCTTTTAAAGTATATCTCATTTACCTATTCTATTCGTTTGTCTTCTTGGTATTGGGTTGGAAAGGTTTTGCCATTAATCGTGGCCGTCAAAGAACATAGGAGTTATGTTAGCAGAAGGACGCGAGAGACGTCACAGTTTCTCAAACTGTAAAACTACAATTTACATTAATTTTGTGGTTCTATTTTATATATTTATATTGTAAGCTGGAAAAAAATTAATTTCAAGTCTTTATTAATTTCTAATCTTTGTACTTCAGTTTATATCTGGATGTTTAATACATTAATATTGCTCTCTGTTTCATTTATTTTATGATTAAAAGTTGTAATATTCACAAGCAATGCCGTTCCTTATAATACTAGAGCGTTTCAATGGAACCCTTGCGAAATATTGACGATACAACCAATTGGAATCACTTTCTGGTGAATCATTTCAAAAGTCCTGTTTCGAGATTTTTAAAATATTCATTATGAGCATATATTAAATCCCTTGACATTCTACATTAAAATTGAGAGATAATATATTGAACATGCTAGCTGGGTGACGTGGTTGATTTGTCGCTGGTCTTCTGCACCCAAGGTTGTGGGTTCAACCCCGGCCCAAGTCGGTGGATTTTCCTGATGCAGAAAACCGACAGCTGCCATGTCACCTGATTATATGGCATGTAAAAGATCCCTAGAGTGCCTGTTTGGCTTGGGTGCTCTCAGCAAAATTTTAAAAAATCCTAGTACATGTTCGCATTGTCAGAGCTCAGGTGCCTCTCTCTGGGGAGGGAACTTTGCGTCAAAATAACTTGCGGTAATTGCAATCGCCTATAGTGTGCCACACTAAAAAGTAATACCAGCTCCTGGGGAATGTACTAGGTCTGCAAATGTTAAAATGCCAATACGCAGCTCCATTAGAAAAAAAATTATAGAACATAAGTTTGAAAAAAAGAATTTCATTAAAAATATTTTTAACATATCTCAAAGTCATTTTTTGTTGTTGTAATTTTGATACTCTTACCCCATTTCTAAATTTATATATTAATTAAGTCATTGATAAATTAGACTACCTTAGGGGCAATTATTACTCTCTTAAAAATTTGAAGAAAAAATAAATAAACCCTGGACAAATCTAGAAAATACTAAGTTCTTAAGTTTTGTGTATTTATTTAAAATAAAAATTAATTTGTAGAACAAAACAAATAAATTCAGGAAAAAAACTGAAAAATACTAGGTTTTTATGTATTTAAAATGAAAAATTAATTTTAAGAATAATGGTCATATCCTAAGGAAATTAAAGTTCAATAAATTACCAGCAAAATCGGAACAAACTTCATTGGCTTGTACAACAATACAAATTATCTATCAGCCACACTGCCGTAATATATTTGAAATCATTACGGCGTATAACACGAAGCATTTATCAAAATTAAGATAAAGTTATGAATAATGTGCAGGAGAAAATTCCTTTTCCCACCTTCTAGCAATATTGGATATGATGCATGAATTTTTCATCAGTTTCTGTTCCAAATTAATGTGTAATACGAACCTGTAGTTTTCTACAGCTGTTGTTTCAGCACTAGAATTTGAGTACGGAAATAAATTACATTAAAGCATAGTTTGATTCAGGACAAAATATGAGAGAGAAACTCCCTTATGTTCAATCTAAATAGTACGTTTCATTCTCTTATTATTATTTTTTTTAGTTATTTTTTAATGTAAAGTAAAAAGGGCATTTAATAGCTAATAATACATAAATTATAATTATTCAAACAAAAATACATTTTATTTCTTAATCAAATTTCTATAAAATCATTATCAACCAATTGATTTCTTATGAATAGCAATATAATTAGTACTAGCTGGTACACCCGTTCTTCGCACGGGTAAATTGAAAAATTAGACTATACAGATTGAAGGATAAAGAAGATTTTGATGAGTTAATTTTACGTGATTTGCAAATTAAACAAAAAAAAGCTTTTTGCATATCTCAGCTGTACAAAAAAAAACATATTTGTTTAATTTTCTGTATATCTAAAAGCTGATAAAAAGGATTTTTTTTATTTATAACAAACACCCCGTAACTCCCTTGTGGGTCGATTTTAGAAAACACCTTCCTAAGCTGATCTCTGTTAAGCAAAAGAAACACATAGTTACAAATTTTGTGTAATGAACGCTTAAAATAGTGCAAATAATTTATATCTGTACGTGTAATACGTTATTATTACTTTCTGTTGTATTTATTTTATGTTAAAATTGTAAGATTCGCAAACATTGCCGTTGCTTACATTATAATGGCGGTTAAATGGAAACATAGCGAAATGGTGGTGATCGAGCCAAGTTGGCATCATTTTTGGCAACCATGCTGGTAACTTGGCGATTGATTGAACGTCGCAGAATTTGATATGCTGCAGCACCATCGGGTGGGGAGCTGAAAAAAGAGGACAGCACAAAAACCTTCTTCACAAAAAGTACATATGTATGCCAATTTTCATAGTGATCGTTTGAACGGTGTTGGAGTGAAGCGAGTTAATATATATATACAAACATCCATTTATATATATAAATTAACATTAAAGGACAACCTATCCAAACTCAGTTTCTCTATTTTAGGAGACCATGACAATTTGTCTGTTGATTGTAGCACCACCTGATCGGGAGAGTTGCAACAAAGAGGATAGCACAAAAACATTCTCCACAAAAAAACACATACAATTAAACCTGTTTTTGTGTGGTAGATAGGGACCGCATGAAAAAAATTGCACACAAAAAATGTTCGAAAATTTTATAAATACTTACATATAACAAACAATTTTGCCTACATACTACAAAAAACTTTTCATGCGGTGGATAGGGACCGCATAAAAAAAGTCGCACTTAAAAAATATGTCAATTATTTACGAAATTTATGTGAAAGTACTTCCAAACAAAATAAATAAAATTCTGCATGGAAACATTTTAAAAACGTTTAATTTCTCATTGTATACAAGGAGAAATTTTCACAAAATGCTCATACTTAATTCACTGCTACTCATCGTAATCAAAAACGTGCATTTTCCTGTGATAAATTAGTTCAAAATCGCTTTCGTCACTTGAAGATACAAGTCAAGTTAATTTATTTTTTGGCACCATAAAGTAAGTAATAAGTTTTTTTGTGACGACGGTCAGTTGCTTGTAAATGTCACGATAATCAGATATGCGTGATCGAAGCTCTTTGTTGTAATTTCAAACTCCTTTTGGGATAGTATTTATTTTTAAAAGAATGCTTTTCCGATTTGTTGGAAAGCTGGATCCCAGCATATATTGTATCCACTGTCAAAAATCCAATTTTCTTCATGTACGTCTTCATAATCGATCAAATTAATGATAATGTCACTGTCATTGAAAGTTTCGTCTTCAAGCAAATGCGTTGAGAGAAAGCAATGGAGAAATTGCATTGTCGAGTGACTGTTTATCACTAGTGAACAGGGCGTATTGAAGTGTACGTATGTACATTGATAGGAAATATTACAGGGGTGCTAACACCGTTGAAATTCATAAACCGCATAAAAAACAAGACCGCACAAAAAAAAATCGTACAAAAATAAAATCGCACAAAAATAAAAATCACATAAAAAGAACCGCAAAAAAACAGGTTCTACCTTTTGCATGCCGATTTTCATAGTGATCGGTTGAACGGTGTTGGAGCGATGCGATTTTATATATACAAACATCCATTTTTATATATATAGATGAGAATATAGCAAATTAAAGTTAAGCCAATTTTATTCTTTTGTTGTCCTTTACAAATTTTCTCACATTCTAAGTTTTAACTTATTGGTATTTTCTCTCTCATTTGTACCTGTAAATACTATTAGCTTTTTTCTAGTTTCACCCAATTAAATAAACCAAAAAAAAATAATATAGTACATGTTTTTTTCGTTTCTACTCAATACAAAAACATTAAAAATTTCATTGCGATAATATTTTTTACATATACGTATTACAAATATCTTTTCGATGCATAGTTTTTCCTTTTAAGGATCCTGAAAAAATAAAAGGAATATTACAGCAGCTTGCTTTCCTAATTCAAGGATACTTTTGATTTCGATATTTTTTAAGTTAATTCTCATATGTTCAAGATCCAGATAGCAAACTGTTTTCACCTTGAGTCGTGGAATAACCAAAAGATAAAAGGATAAATCCTAATGCGGAAGTGGGTCTTAGTGAAATAAGTACTTGTGTGAGTTACTTAGGAAAAACTTTTAACTTCCGAAGCATCGAATTTCACAAATATGGTATAGTAATAGAAATCTATAGATATAATTAAATTCAAAGAAACTTGCACAACCTTTCGAATTTTCTTGTTAAAATCGTTCTTAAAGTTCGACAAGTCTTTATCTATTTAATTTGTCCCAATTTTTTACAAATTCAAAGATGCAGTTTCAAATTCTCACTTAAAATTACACTTTCTCGCATTTCTCAATTAAATTGTTTTAAATTTATTTTACTTCTTTAAACTTTTTTGCCCTTTTTAATAATACGCAACTTTTAATTTTACTGTGTGTACTGTATTTTTTTTAATTTTATTGGATTTCTTGCTCTCAGGCTAAATCACAGCCACGGTAGTCTAGTGATTAGGGTCACGAACGCGAGGCCGGACTGTCGTGAGTTTGAGCCTAGGGCCACTGTGTAGAGGAGCTGATACACGTGAAATCTGACAAGGCTCAAAGTCTTTATGTTCGCGTGGTGTGGTGGTTTAAAGAGAGGGTGGCAGCTCAGGTTACTTCTCCGTGTTTCAAAATTACGAAGTCCGTCACCAATACACCTTGTGCGGCCTTACAGTGAAGCAATAATAAACACTTTATCAGTCAGTGAATATTTTAAAAAAATTTACTGGTTAATAAAGGTTTTAATGGCATTTTAGCTCATTGTAAACTTTCATTTGCTAAATTAATGATAAATTACAAACAAAAAAATATTTTTCTAATAAAGAACTATACATAACACTTAAAGACAAATTAAACGGTAATTATATATTAATGATAATAATTTATGTATTAAAAGGAAAACTTTAACTAATTTTTCTAGCAAATAAACATAAGTGAGTGTGTGTGTGGAAAATGCAACGTAATAGGAAAAAGTAATAGAAAATGAAAAATTTAGAAGGACTTTCAACGTGATTACAAAATAAAGTTTTTAAGAAAATAATCTTTATTATTATTTATAATTAAACTGTTTTGCAATTAATACAAATAATTAAAACAGAAAAAAAGTTACTTTATTTTTCTTTCTTCTTTCTTTCTAGAAATTTTTCTTCATTTAGAGTCATTAAAAATGTGCAATGTGCGGATTGGATACGCTTAATTCGTTATAAATTTTTAATAATATCATTCGAATATGCCCGCATATTAAAGTAAGAAATTTACTTTGACATAATTTTAAAACTACAAAAAATATGAAAAGTCTCTTATGTAAATATTAATTACTTTGATTAGAAATCCCTCTTACTCTTTTTTTATTTATTTTATTTTATTTATTTATTTATTTTTTTTTTTTTTTGCTGCCATCATAATTTAAGACAAACTAATTAATTTTTGAGTATTTAACATAAAAAAAGAAGCAAATATTTGCTTATTACGATTTTCAATTACCAATTACAACTTACAGGAGAGCACTTTAACAAATGCATGAAACTAACTTAACAAATGTCTAATTATACTCTCTTCAAAATCAGTAGCGAAAAATATAATTTTATTCACAATATATATATATATATATATATATATATATATAATAATACTGATAATAATGATTATGTTTATTTTTATTTAAAATGGTAATCACGATGTTTTAATCAATTTATTATATTAATAGTATCTAAATAGATTATGCTTTTTTATATAATAAAATAAATTTTTGAACTCAATTACCTGCTCTTTTAAAATTTTATATTTATTTGTGTTTTATTTAGAAGTATTATTTTGCCCTTAATACTAGTGAAAATAATTTTATAATTAAATATATTTTCTAACTCATTTCTCATATGTAACACTTGGAAACGACATGTTAACATTTTTATCATATCACTTTAATTAAGTACATACCTATAGTTGTATTTTGGGCTTTCAGAAGATGTGATGCATTCAAAATATATAAGGCAAATATGATAAGTACTGGCGCTCCAATTTTCCTAATTGGAGTGAAATAAGTAAAAATTAAGCAATCTGTATGTTGCTGTTTTAACACATAGATACAAATTACTTCCAAAGTAGAGGAGGGGAGAGGTTATAATTCTAAATTCTAATTTATTAATTCTAAAAATTTACCGTATTTACTCGAATCTAAGATGCGTATTTTTTTCCAACATTAAAGCTACTTAAAATTGGTTGCGGCTTAAAATAGAATTTAAAAAAATGCTCTGGATGGGGCAATTAGTGTAAAATAATTTAGAACCTGTAATTGCTCTATTTTTCATTTTCCCCAAAGACTTGTTGAGAATTTGCGTTGCGGCTTAGATTCAAGTAAATTAATATTTTTATAACTGAGGAAAAATATGATTAACAATTATAATTTGAGGTTGTGCATTTTAACTCCATTTTAAGAAAATTGAGATTATCCCCATATAATTATTTTCTTCACATGTTACTTTAAGAGGCTTCGTATTTTTAACTCTATGATAAATCTAGGAAATGTGACATCTCATTTCTTTAATAACTTTAAAGGGACATGGTACGATTTACACTAAAATTTTTAATTTAAGGATTTTCAAAACTTTTTTGGTTGCTTTCTATGTGCGTATGCTATGTAAAACAGATTTTATGCTCAAAATTTCATAAAAAGTTAACCGTCTAATTTTTTAAGGAAAAAACTTAAAATTTTTGAAGTGATTTTAAAATGCTACTCCTCCTACAAAAATTTAGATACATGCATGAAATTTGATTTACAAGTACATCAAACCACTTACAACAAAAGTTGGTATGGGTTTTGCGATAACATGATTGGTATTCGTACAATACTTCTTTTTATGAATGCTTATTGAAAATTCTTTAAAAAAAGTATAAATTCTGAGTTTAATTATTTTTAAAAAAATAAGTATTGCTTTTTGATTCAAAAATGCATACCAAATTTTGTTACATGTACTATTAGCAATAAGTAAAAAAAATTCAAAGCGTTAGGCACAATAGAAAAAAAGCCTTAGCATTTTAATTGAAGACAAACTAGTTATTTTATCTTTCTGAGATAAGTCCGCTTAAAGTTTTGATTTGCCATAGGAATATGAATAAAAACCAGCATAAAAGCTATAATAATTCTGCACTTTTTAAGTTTAGAGCTTTCAAATTTTGTGAGGTTAAAGAAATATGTATAAAATATAATTTAGGCTAAAAAAAAATTAGATTTGATATTTTGACCGATTTTTGTCAATTGAATCGTACCGTGTCCCCTTAAGAAAATACCTTCCAAAACTGATTATTTGATATCAATTGCTATATATTTAGCAAAACTAGCTAAATAATTATCAGAGTTGAATAAAATAAAATTTTTCAGCCACCAAACATTTTAAATATTTTCATGTTCTTTATTTGATTGGTAAGATGTCAAGAACACTTATTAAACTTTTGAATATAACATTATGTAATAAAAAATCTCAATAAAATGGAACTAAACTTTTTAAAGATATATTATGAAGAAAATGAATTCGTTAAATTAACTTTTAATGAAAAAATTTTAATAAAATTTAAAATTCATTATTTAATATTTTTAAAAAAAGAAAAAATAATATACATTTTCAGACATTTTTAAATAGATATTTTTTTAGGATACCAATGTGTATTAAAAATATTATCACTTCTATTTAAAGTTAAATATTTTGGTAAAATGGGTCTAAAATTTTCATTCTCTTGTGTGCTTATGTTAGTTGCTACACACATTCTCAAGTTGATCCCACTTACCATCTTTATTTACAACTTTTGGTTATTTTAATGCCCTTTTAATCCATGATTAATATATATTCCAACTCTAAGTACTTACAAACTATCAGCCAAATTCATAACTGGAACATAAAAATTATAGAACTTACTTCATAATTTCGTTTTTTCTTTAACTAGTAGTCCAATTTGAGTGACATGTAACTTTCTTACTGCTTTCTATACATCAAAAGAATTATAAACGTTATACCCTTCCGCCAATACACATGCAGATCTTTCTCATAATATGTTAATCTTTTAGGGAGAAAGTTAATACTTTCAACAGCTGAGAGAACATCAAAATACGTCAATGATGGATATCAATGGCTAAAAAATTCATTAAGGAATTAATACTACTACGCACCTTTCGTTCACGTTTGACTCGATATGTGTGAAATAATTTTAATCAATTATCAATTCAGGTAAGGGAGAAAATGCTAATCGGTTATTTTAACAATTTTTGAATTTCACACAAAAAAGTTGTTATAGCCATAGCTTTATGAATCATCGAACATATAGTATTTAATGCAAGTTATGTTAAATGTTAAATATATTGTATTTGATAAAATTAAATTTCATATTTGAATCATTATTTTTTTTAAATAGAATTTTGTTTCCTTAAAATTATATCCGTTTATGTATAGTACTTTTTCACAATTCCTACACACACACACACACACTATTAGCTCATACTCTCTATATATTTATTTATTTATCTTGGTGGAATTTTCAATCGTTAATAAGATACATTTTAAAGCGCTCAACTGAGCTGAAATTTTATATACATGATTATTTTGGATGACGATACAGTAATTTAATTATAATTTAAAAAATTGATTGATTAAAACTAATTATTTAAGGAATTATAAATTCTCGCTCTCTCTCTCTCTCTCTCTCTCAGCCATGTTGGCATCATTTTTGGTGATTTAGCGACCCTTTTGGGGACTTGTGTGTCAAAACTTGAAAAGATTTTTTTTTCTCACGTTTTAAAGCATTCAATTGAACTGAAATTTTATGTATACTATTGTCGCCAAACCGGTACAGTGGTTAGCGATGCTGACTGCGGTGCCTTAGGACTGGGCTCAAATCCCGAAGAAGACATGGATTTTTGTAAATGTATAGGCAAGGGGGTAATCTAAATAGCCGTCTAGCCGAAAGTCCTCTCTTGTGGTTGGTGGAAGGGGTAGAGAGGTGGGAGGCCCCTGACCACACCCAAGTGTCCTCTCTCAAAAGCGGGGTGGAAACGAGCCAAATCGTACTGTCACTTGTATGGCGCTCAAAGCTACGGCTAACGACAGGCGTCACTTAGCCCTTTACCATGATGAATTTCGTGGGCCTCGATCTAGCCACTGCCGATCAGGTGGCATCAGTAACAACAACATATACACGATTGTTTTGGATGACAATACGATACTTTAATGATATCGAATAAAAATTAATTACCACTTAATGTTGCGATTCTGTCCTAGGTATATACATACTTATATTAATTGTAACTATTTAATAAAAAGTAGCTAAAATAAAAATTTTCTTTGTTGATCTAAGTAGGAATTGACTTAAAAAACATTTTAATTTTATCGTTTTGTTAAATTTCCTAAGACATCAACATGTAAATATAAATTACAAATAATTTATTAATAATTATGTTTTTAAAAAATACGGCACATGCAAAAATATCATACTGGGTGTTGCCAAATTCGACCAACAAATTCAGAAGGGTGATAGCAGACAGCATGGGGATGACAAATCACCATAGAACGTGAGGGTCGCAAACCACATTTTGTCGATGAAAATCGCTATAGTAATAGCCGTCGGGAGGACGATGAGCCAGACGAGCAGAGTGGCCATACAAGGGCGAAGATTTGAACTACCATGATAGTTTGAAAAGTAGGTGCAAGTAGGTATGCCCACTTCTCAACAGAGTTGCTACAGTAAGAGATGGGATCACGAACGATGGTGCACCAACATATTTTTCGGTTCCAGTTGTTAACCACTTCTATGATTCATATCCCAGGGTGCAGATTAGACACTGTGGACCCATTGTTTTGCCTCCATGATCCCCGGACCTCAATCTCTCCTCGGACCACTTGAAACTGCTTGTGTATGAGACGTCGAGGGCTACAGTGGAGGATCTCCAGTCACGAATTGAGTTGACATCGCCAGCACATGTGACATGAAGGCATGCGGCAACACTTCGTCCGTTGTTGCCGGCTGTGCTATGATCTACGTGGCTGCAACTTCGAATAATTCCTGTGACAATCACTTGTCGTTGCATTATTGACGTTGAGCTGTGAATCATAGTTCGTATTATAAGCATACTTTAAGTCCAATAAATGTATTTTTTATCTCTTACTGTCCTTTTTCATTCCACTCGACAACACATCCTTCATAACTGCTTTTTCAAAATATTCCGACTAAACGTGGTTTGCAACCCCCCGTTCAATGTTGATTTGTGTCGCTCCTATGATGCCTAATATTACCCTTTTAACCTCTTCGGGACGAACGTCCCAAATGTGAGCCAGCGCAAAACACCACCAGAGGCCGAATGACTCAAAAATGGGACAGCGTGTTTCTTCTCCGTAGGCCGAACGACTCAAATTTGCGCCAGGCATTTGGAACGTTTTGTAAGTTCAGTTTTTTGGCAATAGAGGGCATTCTATGCCTATAAGATTTGAGATACATGGGGATCTGACCTTCTAGCCGAAATGAGAGAAATATTATTCACATACACGTGGTTTTTGATTCATAAACATAAGGGGAAGGGAATGTTTTCGAATTGAGTGCCTTACGACTATTCTTGAAATGAACATGTGATTTTTGCTTATAGTGAAGATGACAAATTTATTTTTGCTAAAGCATTTTATTTGGGTTCGCAATCTAGTTTTTAATAAATAATTAGGTCTGGTAGACAAAATTAGTCTTTTTTTTTTTTTTCATACTTTTTTACAAGGTCGAATTTTACAAATGATGGTAATAAAATGTTTAAAAAGTTGTACTTAAACAGAAAGTGGCTGAAGTAAATAAAGAATATTAATACGAAATATATAAAGCATACAGTTCGTATAATATACAAAAAATATATTGAACAACATGTTTATATTTCGGTATTTTTATGGATTTAGTCTTAACTACACAAAACCCTCCGGCCTGTGAGTGACACTCGCACCGGAAACCTCCGGCCCTGGCGGTATGTACAGATAAACTATTACTTATTTAAATTTTGTTTGGTACAGCAGAATGGCTCTGATGCTAAGTGTTTGTGCTCGGGAAATCGTAACTGACTTTGTGTTCTTGAAAACCTACCATGTAAGAAAGGATGATTCTTTTTAAATCTATAGAATTTCAAAGAAATTAATTTGGAAATTAGCGTGTAAGCTTAGGGTTCCATCTCAGGGGGGTTTTCCTCGTCATTTGAGATCAAAATTACAAGGTCATACTCCATTAGTCCTCGTAAAGCTTCAAAAAAGGCTAAAAAAATCAGACCACACTAATATATTTGTTGGAGATGCGATCGTTACCCCCACCTTGCTCACCCACACTTGTACATCTCTTGAAAGGGAGACACTGCACAAAGCAGTCACAATAAATGTTTATGAATTAAAAAACTGCAATTTAATTAAATACAGCCCCAATCGCACTAACAGATAGCATAGCAGCAGAATTTATTTATATACAACTTCATGTAATACAAAATGAAGCGGGAGGGTAAGATCTAATTAAAAATAAACATCAAGTACGAAATGAGATTGAAAAATGTAGAAGCTAACACCAGAGCGTAAAAGTTACTCTCTAAAACCGGGGTGGGCATTAAGTCGATCGCGATCGACCGGTGGACCGCCTTCACTATGGTCTAATAATCTTTCCATCATACGAAAGTCTAGAAAAACTGTATTTATTCGAATCTAAGCCGCCATCGATTCCAAGCCGCACCCCAAAGTCTCCGCAAGATTTTGTGAAAATTGAAAAATAGTCTAAAATAGTTTATCGATATCCAATTTTACGAAATTGAAATAAATATAAAATGAAAACTAATAAAAGAAGTGAATAATTAGTTATTTTATCAGTATATTATAAACTTTTAAACACATACAGGTAGCTATAATTGCTCTAAATACCCCGTCCATCAATTTTTTTCCCCTCTTCGATTCTGAGCCCCATCCGATTTCCAGTGGCATTACCATTGAGAGAAAAGTGCGGCTTAGTTTCGAGTAATTATGGTATTTAAAAATACGGAAGAAAAAGATCGAATTATAAGAGAAAATTTTGTTGAATGGAAAATGCACTTCGTTATTTGGGGGTTATTTTACGAAGAAAATCGTAAAATGTTCTTGGTTCATGGAAAAAGTTTGCTAAATAGAGAAATTCATAAAATAGAGGTTCGAAAAATGGATGCCCGACTGCATCGTATACTTTCTTTTAGCTCACTATACCTACCCCACTGGGTGGACCGCAACGCCGTGAAAATATTAGAAGTAGCCCACACCCAGGAAAAGTCTGCCCACCCCTGCTCTAAGACAACTATATAAAACTTGGATAAAAAAATGTGTAACATAAAATAAAAACTTTATAAAATAAACATGTAGGTTTATATATGAAATGATTTTGAACTTCTTTATGTTTGTCATTTCCTTTATTTGATTATCCTCACATGGTATAATCTGCATAATAAATATAAGCCCACAGATTTTATTCCCAGTATTTCATCTAGCCTTTTTGTTCGAACAAAACATACTTTTTAGAAATACAAATGATTTTTTATTAACTGATAGTTATGTGAATTAATATCAAAAACGGTGTCATTATTAAAAATAAAAAAAAAAAAAAAAAAAGATAATTTTTGTTGTGTGTTTTATGTAAAATTTATTTTTTAAATTTATAATGGTAAAAGGACTTTTTTTTATTTAGTGTAATGAAAGGCTTAGTGGTAACAATCAGATTTAAGCAAAGAGAAATCAACAGAGAAAAATTTAGAACACTGTGATACAACAGTGAAACAGTAGTGTTATTTTGTTGTTTCTAACAATGCCGTTTTTACACAGATTAATAAATATTTTCAATAATGCGTTACCCGAAGGCACAATCATTCGTTCATTCACAATCATTCACCAAGTAATATTTGATCCTTTCAAAATTGGAAGATTTCAAAAAGTTCCAAAGCTTGTTTCAACATCGATTCGCTCGCTCATGTTTGGTGAGTAAATAAATATATTTTAATTCTCTTTAATACTGGATCAGATTTACAATTTCAATTACATTAAACTAACGTATATTTTATTATAAAGCTGTATTTTTAAAATTCGTTGTGAATTCTACGAGAAGTTAACTTGTGAAATAACGGGAGATATATTCAATTTCTTTTTCGATAAAATATCTAAGCCAATCTTATATAATCTTGGTTTTTCCCTTCCCAATATTTGACAAACTTCTGAAAATATTTAAAAAGAAGTTTACGCTTTTTACATTTGCCATATATTATTAACATAATTACGGTGAATACTCTGATGAAATCTCTCAGGTGATAAAAAATATTTATTTTAATGAAGGCTCATCGGTTCAA
>BMAV01020253.1:29753-45380 GCA_019973955.1 Trichonephila inaurata madagascariensis
TAACCCTCTAAGAGGTCTGCACTTAAAGTCTTGCCATTCTGGAGATGCTTCAAAAATGCACCACACATATTTTTTTGCTTTCAGGTGGGGTTCTCAAAAGCGGTTGAACCGTATTTTTAAGAATGCGGCTCGACCGCTTTTGGGAATCTTGCTTGAAGGCAGAAAAAGCATCTATGGAATGGCAGAATTTTACGTGCAGACCACTTGGAGGGTTAAGAAATAATTTTTTAAGCGGTGTTATATCTTTATATATAAAAATCCCGTGTCACGCTGTTTGTCCGCGATGGACTCCAAAACTACTCAACCGATCCTAACATAATTTTGCATATTGTGTGTCATTTCGGCCAACTTAAAATATAGGATAGTATTTATCTCCATTTTTGACGTCATTATTTTTTTTATTGCCGGAAATGCGCAGAATCCGGAAAACAGGAAAATTCACAAAATGTCGGAATGCGTGCGTACTTGTGGAAGCCAAGGTGCATGGAAAATTAGTGCCTGGTGTATTTCGGGGAGTCGAATCCAAATTTCGAATTGAATCCCAACAATACCCGTAATTTTGCCGGATTATGCCCATCAACCGTATTTTAGGCAGACCCTGGATGGCCCTGGCCTGGGAGTGAGAAAGCGTGGTCCCTGGCATATTGTAAAACGTGCAATCTGAATCTGATATCCGATATGAGAAATTGTCACAACTTTACCAGATAATGCCGGACCACCGTATTTTAGACACACCCTTGCAGGGGCTTACCTTAAAAGCCTTGGACCGCGAATACCTGATCCCTGGGGTATTTTGAGACGATCAATCGGAATCTGATATCTGTTATGAGAAATTGTCCCAATTTTGCTGGATGACATTTTCTGGATTATTGTCTATTACTAGGACCGTGAGAGAAGCTTTCCTCAAACATCTTGGAGTGGGAAAGGTACTTTTATGGTCACTTTGGGATAGTGAATGAGAACCCAAAATCGGATATTAGAAATTCCCGTAACTTTGTTGGCCCTAAAGCCCCTTTCCAGCGGCTTAACTTGCAGGCTCAGGGGAGCCGAAAGTAGTCCCCAGTTGCGTTACGGATGAGAAACGGGAATCTGAAATCAGATTTCAGAAACTCCTATACATTTGCAGAATACTGCCGAAACTAGGTGGGATGGCTTCGTGTTCGAGTCTCGTTTACGAATTTTCATTCCCTCTAATGGCTGAATTTGCACGTGCTAGGGCACCGAATCTCAGTCCCGTATGTGTTTCAGAGTGGAGAAGGAGAATCTGCTATCGGATTTTAGGAGTTCCGGTAACTTGTGACATCTCACGCGCCCTTCCTCTAACATAACCTCTGTGTTCTTTGACTTCCACGATTAATGGCAAATCTTTTCCAACCCAAATCCAAGAAGTGAAACGAAGCATAGATGCAAATAAGATAACCTTTAAAAGGATAGAAGTTTTAGTGAGCATGATGGCAATTTAGAGAAAGTTCAGTTCAGAGAAGATAGAAGTATTGATTGACGGCTTATCTAGAATCCCGCAAAGCTCGCCATTATAACCAAGGTACATACCATTGTACGACCCTTAGGAGAAATATTTGAAGTAGATTGGACGTTGAGTATTCAACCAAGGTAGGAAGATTATATTCTGAACGCGAATATATTATTGAGATTGAGATTAGGCGGATATAATATAATTATATTGATAAATGATCTAATTGCGCTATCTGTGTTAATTAAGACTACGTGTTTTGGTTTATTCTCACTTAATATAAGTTTATTCTCACATCTAAGTAATATAAGTTAAATTCTTAATAAAAGTCATATTAAGAATTCTAAAATGTCTCATCATTTCGAGAATCCCACACCTCTAACTTACGCTGAAACCCCACGATATGGTCATCGAAGGATGGCCATGTCGCAAACTTTTTTCTGAATAATGCCCTACGGCCATAATATACGCGGACACTGGTATCAGTCTAACTTGCAGAAGTACGGACGAAAAAAGTGGATCCCTGACTGCACAGATTTGATAGTGTAACAGCAACAAAATAACAACAAGTCTTTAGCAGTTCACATATTTAATGTTACGCAATTCATTCACTACAAACTATGGTGCCAGTTGCACCAGTATACATAGTGGGAGCAATCTGGTTTTACTGTTGCCATACAAATTCGGCATTCAAATATTACAAAATAAATAACAATATGCAAATTCCAACATAACTACTATCCATCAGGAATTTATTCTTGAAGCACAGGTAATACAGATAACTTTACAATAGGTCTTTGTGGTTTTTAATGTGACAATCCGAACTATTTCATCCTTACCTGGATGGGTAGATACGACCTTTCCAAGAGGCCAGACAGAAGGAGGAAGATTGCCCTATTTAATGATTACAACATCTCCTAAATTAATATTAGATGTTCCGCTTTTAAATTTGTGTTCCTAGGGGTCAGCAGACAGCTGTATCACGCTTTTTTAGTGGCCAAATTAAATCTCTTACTTTTCAACAGAGCTGGAAAGTCTTTCAAGAGTGCCCAGGGCGTGAGCCTGATTAGGATTCCCCCAACCATATTCTTAATTGCTTGATTTTTACTACAGGTGAAGTTTTAAGAAATCCTATTTTGTTTTTGGATTTTTTGGTGATTTTTGGTTTTATGGAGATGGTGTAGCTAAAAAAAGCGCTACATCATCTGGGATAAGACACAACAACGATACGTTAAGTGTTAAATTCTTTTTAATTATTCTAGTAATCCTGTAGTCTATGTTAAGCAAACTTATTAATTACGAAAATTTCAATATCAATCAATCTCTTTTTGCGAAATCTTGGAAAATATTTAGTTTGCATGTCATTCAGACACTTTATCTAAACAACATGTATGTCAAATGATTTTATTATTACAGTTATTAATTTTTTTTCTCGTTTAATTCTTGAATGGACGACAGCGAGAAATTTGTGATCAGTAAAATAATTAAATTATTATTATTCAATACCTGTACCAATGATTAGATACCTCCTCAAATAATTTGAGACAATTTGGAAGAATTTAGAAGCACATATTTATGCCAAAACTAAGGTCAAGGAATTTTGAAAGTTTGATCAAAACATAACTGAATTGCTGTTGACAGAACTGAAGATCTTCTTTCAGTACTATGTATAAAATCTGACATAGAAAAAATATCTTTGACATATTTGAAAATTTCCAACTCTCATCTTATGATCTACCTTTTTTGCCTCGAATAAAATAAAATGATTAGAATAAGTTCTGAATTAGAATAATGAAAGGTTTGTAAGCGATTTATGAATATATAAAAACATAATAATAGCTTTAAAAAATTAAATCACTTAATGTATCCGACTATGTTCGGAACCGTGATTTTAAAAAAGCGCATAAATGGATAATTTTCATGATATTTAGTGTCACTTAGATTATAATACATGTATAAAATTGTTTAAGGACATTTTGACAAAAAAAAATATTTTAATACAATATTTTCGCAAAAAATTAACTTAGAAAAACCTTTTTTCAAAATGTTCTCCTTTTATTAAAAATGCTCCTAAAATAATAATATTTGGGGCTTATGTAAAGTAAAGAATTCTCTAGACATTCTGAAGTATTTTTTTGAAAAATTTACGTTATTTTCACAGTTACAACCAATTAAAATAATTATCGGCGTTTTTTTCTTAAAATTTCTCCCCTCTGTTGTCGTAAAACATCGATAAACCCACTTCTAAGATATATATTTCTAAAACTCTTGTTGAGCTTCTGTACAGAGGTCTGAGCAATATACTAACAAAATATTATTATAATAGAAGTATTTTTCACAAAAGGTTCATTTATGTTCATTTTTTTTCAAAATGTTGTTCTTAAATCATTTTTTATTGTTATAATGTTCTTAAGACAATTATCTATACATTTTCCAATATATGTGACAGTAACTATCATAAATATTATCCATTTATACGCTTTTGCAAAATCACGGTTCCGAACGTAGTTTGATACCTTAAAGGAAGAACTGTAAATTAAACCGAGTCCCCAAGTCTTTCCATAAAATAGTATCAAAGTTGAATCATGACTCTGAAGTTGTTTTCCTCAATCAATGTGCTTTAATTTTTTCCCATCTTTTGTCTCCATTAACATAGCCCTTTTTCGACACACATCACTATGAAGCCTTTTGTCCAGTTCTCAAGCTTTCAATATTTGCAACCCAATATTCAATCATCATTTTCATCGCGCTCCCTTCCATAGAATAACAATGTATTGAATTCAATAATAATGTGCTTTGATTTTAAAACTACAATACGAATTTAACCTCTGAAGTACCACCGGCGTATATAAACGTTTCGCTCAGCTAAGGCATTAATTGATCCGGACGTATATATACGTCTTTCCGAAGTACGATCTTTTCTGTGTACTGCTATCCATAAAATTATTCGAAAAGCTTTGGAATGCAATGAAAGGACCTTGACAGTGTTTACAAAAAATGTACTTATTTCAGAGCTTCTTTTAAGAAATATTTATTCCTTTTCTTCTAACTCAATACATCACAAACGCACGTCTACGTGGAAAATGGTGGCACTGGGAAGAGAATCGCGTAACTTTTAATAGGCAATGACTAACCGTACAAATTACCAAGAAAAGTGTAAATTTTTGTATATAATTTTGTATATTACAAGCCCATGGGGTCACCGGTAATTATTAAACTTGTTCTTAATATTGTTAAATTAATAATAAAATACATTGTGCAGCACTGATACCTTTATAAGTGTTATTTTTGTTTTATAAAGGTACTTTTACGAAGTAAATGTGAAAATTGCTATTAGGTTATAGATAAAAGAATTTGTATATTGATAAAACACACTTCAGGAAAGATATTAATCTCTAAAATCTAATTCGACCTTTATAAATGCTTTCTGAAATACTTTCTCACACTTAAAATGATTCAAATTGATCCATAGACTTTAAATTAGTGAAAGAAATAAAAATCATTTCTTAAATTTTTGTAGAGTTGCATGAAAAAAAATGCATCCTATAAACAACTGTGTACAATCATTGTCATTTAATATTATACATTTTGATAAATTAATAGAATTTCAAAAGAGTTTTAAATATAAAGCGATGTATTAATCTACGTAATAAGTAATTTATTACTGGTAGTAAAAATATAAACATAAAATGTAAGTAAAACTGAAAAAAATATTGAAATGTGAACAATTTTTTTAATATTTTTAAGAACTGGATAATTTTGTTGAAGGTTTTTAATACAACTATGAAAGTTTATAATATATAAAATCAGAAACAATACAACAATGGAGCTTAAACACAGAACCCGATAAGCATCGTAAGGCATCTCATTGTTACCTCACAATGAAATTTCATCTTAAGTACTATTCTTGCAAACAATGATACGTTTCAACAAATACGAACAGTACTAATTCGGCAACAGATTACCAATCGAGTTCTTAATCGTCGCCATCTTGCCTTCATGTTTTTATAAGCTTTTTTGAACAATGATAACTTTTAAAGATATTGTAAGAAACTGTTAAATCGATCTCAGGAAACATTCAATTGATCCAGATTTGTAAGTAGTTTAATTTTCTTAAAGTTATGAAAAAATAGTGTTAATTTTTGACACATTTTGAGATTTTTCGAAAAGTTACAGATTTTTAGTTCGATGCTTTCTAAAATTGATAAAAATCTTAAAACTCTTCTAAAAGTGATAACATTGCATTTACACCATGCATAGCTGTTGTTTATCAAAATTCATTTACACATGGTTCACAATTTTACACATGATTCCGTTTACATGTTTTTACCAATTTCTTTATCCGATTTAATCTCTTTTGTATGACAAAACATTTTTGTGTGTAGTGAAAGTAATTTAGAATCTGAATTATTAACTCTTTATGCTCTTATTCTCCATTTATAATTACAATTTTTCTTTCTTAAGCCTTAACTTAGCAAACAGACGCACATGACTCTAATATTCTTTTGAGTTCAGCTTTATCTTATTCAGTGCACTTATTTTCTTAGCTTGATAAATGCATACACTGTTTGGTACACCATCAAAATGCTTTGTCGCAATACACTGGAGCTTCAGCTGGTCAGTCATTGGACGCTTAAAGAATTAATCAATTAAATATCCCAGTGTAAATTATAGACATATTCAGTTCATTTCATTTGAATAACTGCTCCTTATTGCGTCACTTATATATTTTTAGAGTGTACTTTATTTTAAGTTATTTTTTTTTTACTTTCGAATATATTAACTTAAGTTTAAAGGGTCTGAGTTATTGAGAAATTGTAACACTTCTTCAGTAAAAAACGGAGTTTTTTTTATCAATAGTTATAAAAGTTTGTTTTCTTCAAATAATTAGCAGAATAGAAAAAATATATACCAATGTATAAGAAAAAATTCAAATATATATATATATACCTGTATATTTGCCATATTAAACATACATTTTTTTTCGGGGGGGGGGGGGAAGCCTGAAAGCAAGCATTACCCCCAAAAAAGAAAAGAACCACTGTACATCCTGTACATCAATATAATTTCAAAATTTAAAATGTGTGGTTTGATAATTTGATTCAAATATTTTGGGTCGCGTTACGATATACAAACAAATTAGTCTGAAAGTGTTTTAATTTTTTTATTTTAAATATTCATTTTGTTAGTTCTTTTACATTTATTATCATCAAAAAGAATGAATTAAGAAAGTATGAAATTGGACGGGTTTGAGGTAAAACTTTTATACCCTTCCTGGAAAATATTTTGTGTGAATATGCTTTAAAAGTTTTCTTACAGATGGAAATGTGGAAATGATTAAACTGTTCGGTTTATACTCAAACAGAGTAAAATCCCATAAATTCAGCACCTAAAATCAATATTTAATCAATTTATCACTCTAAACAATGATAGAACTGCGTGCATTTCAATTTTTCTGCGGCTGTCTTGCTGGAAAACCCCATTACCGTGCGGATAACAAAACAGCATAAACAGTTGGAGGTGACCACCCAGCAACTTAACGTACCAAATTGCATTGCGGAAAGATAGAACACGCTCCAAAGATCCCAAACAGTGCCACGAAAAAATACCCCAGACCATGATTGAGCCACCATGCCCTTGTACAGTTCCAACCTGGCATGCAAGATCCATGGCTTTATGAGTCTGACGTCATATTCTCAGTCTCCCGTCGGCGTTAAGTAATTGGAATCGAGATTCATCACTCCATGCTACTCGTTTCCAGTCCTCTCCAGGCAAGACGTGCAGCCCGGTGGCGAGCATTGAGCAATGGTACTCTCGTGGTTTGAAGGCTCCCGAAATCCATTTGGTGAAGCAAGCATTGCACAGTCCGTTTACTGACTAATGATGGTAATTTGAGCTAATGTTTGGCTTCGCTGGCTGCGCACAATACGCCTGAGCCGTCTCTCACCACGCACTGTCAAGGATAATCATTCTTTACAGTTTGCCCGACCGCTAGTTTTTCTCCACCATCCATGTATTCTTGGTATACTCTTCATATTATCGACATAGAAAATCCTAGATGCCTGATGATTTTGGAAACTGAATGGCCCATGCGTCGCGCATCTATGATTAGTCCGCGATTGAAGGTGTGCCTAAATCAGGCAGTTTACCCATACTGGCAATTCCAACAACTAATGAGGACAACCAAAGTACGAGCTATATTGGCAGTTACCACATAGCAGCATAAATGATGCCAGGCGCCACCCAATTTGCGTAGCCCTTGCTATCCCTAATTCAGTGACACCTCAGTGTACATAGGGAGATTGTGAACTAATAGTAGAAATTTAATATATTACTTTAAAGAACTGCTTTTTTTTAAAAAAAAATGTGTTTTTTTTTTCAATTTATACGAAAATTGAACTGATTCCCTAAGTCCTTCCATGAAATGATGTGGAAGTCTGGAGTATAAGGTAGTAATTTGGAAGTAATTTTCTTTTACTCATGTGTTTTGAATTTTTCCAAACCAATCATATCTAGTTACATAGTAAGGAGCACTAATTCGTCCTGAGTTGGCAATGAATGTAATTGCATAATTGAATCCTGATAAATATTTAACCTTATTTTATGAATAAAGTTGCACAAAGTAAATGGAAAAATAGTTTTAAAACTTCATAAAGGAAAATTGCACAGCAGGAAAAATGTTCTATCCATTTCAGCATATTGCTTGATTTGATTAAAAATTTTAAAGTATTGAAAGAAATAAAAATTATTTATGAAATATTTACAAAAAAAAAAGTACATTTTAGGAACTACCATGTAAAAGTAAGTAGTGATAATAAAAATATTTGCATTAAACATACAGATATGAAAAAAAAACCGAAATAAAAATTTTTGAAATATTAGCAATACTTTTATCGTTTTAAAGGATTGGATAATTTTATTGAAGATTTTATTTTGCAAAATCATTTGATTTGGACTTTATTACTAAACTAGCTGTACCCTGCTACGCATTGCTGTGGCTTAGTCTGGTTAAGGAGAAAGTACATGTTTTCAGTATGTTTAAGCATTTCCATTAGAGTATGATTTTTTTTATAAAAAAAATGTATAAATCTATATATATATATATATATAAATGAATGTGTGTATGTCTGTACTCGCGATAGATTCAAAAACCATACATCCTATCACCAAGAAAATTTGGGAAATTATTAGGTATATCCCCGGGAAGGTTTATGAAAATTCTTTTTAAAATCAGAGTTGGGGGGGTCCGAGGTTCTCCCAATCAAATATCCCCAAAATCTATACATATAAAGGAGAAAAGCGACTGAGACTCACTGACTCGCTGAGTAATCACGATATGTCTTGAACTATTATATACTCAGACTGGAAACTTGGTTCACAGATTCTTTTCATAGAGTAGAGATCCCCTACAAAACAATTTTTACGAAAATCGACTTCCAAGGGGCGTTGAGGGCGCTTAAGGGGCATTATGCATAATTATTTCCATTTTTAAACTATTAGACTTAAAGTTTTGAAATTTGGTACGCAGATACTTTTCATGGGGCATAGAGATCCGCTACAAAATGGGTTTCTTAGAAAATTGACTTCCAAGTGGCGTTGTGGGGGCAAAGGGGCGTTCTACATAATTATTTCAACTTTTAAACTATTAGACGTACAGTATTGAAATATGGTAAGCGGATGCCCCTTTCATATAGAGATCCGCTAGAAAATGAGTTTTGTGAAAATCGAATCCCAAGTGGCGTTGCGGGGACTTAAGGGGCGTTATAGATAATCATTTCCGTTTTTAAATTATTTGACGGACAGTCTTGAAATTTCATAAGTGTATTCCTTTCCGGGAGTAGAGTTCCGCTACAAAATGGGTTTTGTGAAATTCGATCCCCTAGTGGCAATGCGTAGGATTAAGGGGTGTTATAGGTAATTATCTCCTTTTGTAAACTATTAGACATGAAATTGAGTAAGCATATTCCTTTCATAGAGTAGAGATCCGCTACATAAAGGGTTTTGTGAAAATCGCTCCCTAAGTGGCGTTGCGGGGGCTAAAGGGGCGTTATAGGTAATTATTTCCATTTTTAAACTATTAGACGTACAGTCTTGAAATTTGATAAGCAGATTCCTTTAAAGGTGTAGAGATCCGCTACAAAATAGGTTTGGGGAAAATTGACCCCCAAGGGTCACTGAGGGGGATTAAGAAGGGGCATAATAGATAAATATTTCCGTTTTTCACCTATTAGACCCACCTGCTTGAAAATTAGAAGGTATGTTCCTTTCATGGAATAGAGTTCCTCTAACAAAGAATTTTGCGAAAACCGACCCCAAAAGGAGTGGGGTTGCGAGGGGTTAAGAAGAGTTATAGAAAAATTCCTGTTTTTGAATTCAACCCATTTACTTGAAATTTGTTGAGCACATTTCTTTAGTTGAATAAAGTTCCACTAAGAATGGATTTTACAAAAATCAACTCGAAGGGGAATCAGGGAAGTTATTGGGGTGTTTTGATAGACAAAATTCCCGTTTTCGAACTATTAGGACTATAATAAAATTTGGTTTTACATGTTTCTTTTGTTGAATTGAAATCCGCTAAGAATGCTCTCAACGGGGGGTATTGATGATAAAAATTCCGTTTTTGCTCTATTAGATTTAGACATGAAATTTAACGCGCATGTTTATTTTATGGAGTAGAGATCCACTGGAAGTTGGTTTGGAAAAAATCCACTTGATTATTGGGTTAAGTAAGCGCAAAAAATATTTCTACTTCTATTTTAGATATTAATAAAAATTAGCAATAATAATTTCTGTCCTTTTTATATCAAGAGGTGAGAATTACAACTATAAATATATTTTTTAATACAATTGAATTCTTAATGCTAGATAACAATAATTTATATATATGTAAACAGTATATATTTATACAACATCGTGAAATACCCAGTGAAGCGGGTGGGTAACGGCTAGTATACTATACACACAAAACTTTCCTTAACTGATATCATTTGTAATTTGAAGTTATTACGGCTTATTTTTGTCCTTATGTGTTATGAACCTAAATTTATTTACATTGTCTTCATACTGAAGACCTCAAGTTTGAAGATAAATTTTAAATTAATCTACTTTGGATTCCTCGAGGGCAATGGGTTAGTTATACAATGCTTACGGATATTTCTGTTAAATCACAGAGGTGTGTTCACAAATGCACATTTCTCTAAACAATGTCATTTGGAAACATGAACTCTATTTCCTGATGCTATATAGGAAACGTTTTGATTCTGCCGTATATCTAGCTAGCAAAGTTTCTGTTGTTTCTCCAAGTTGAGACAGTTTAATTTTTCCAGTGGTGCAAAATATCCCTTACATTTTTGAGCATTGCTATAAGGATACACTTCAATCAATGTACTGATAAGAACATGCTGCCTCAACCTATAATCTTTTTTTCTGGGTTTATTTATTAAATTTAATATAAACTATTAAAATGGTTTTTAATTTGTTAAATAATGAATAATATAAATTTATAAAACCAGAAACTATTCAACAATAGAACTTAAAACAGAACTCGATATGCAAAGTTCATTATTACCTCACAATGAAATTCCAACTAAACCAGTATTCTTGCAAACAATGATATGTTGCAACAAAGATTAACAACAGTACTAATTCAGTAACAGATGAGCAAACGAGTTATTAATCGCCGCCATCTTGCCCTCATGTATGCATAACCAATTTAGAAAGACTATAATTCTTAAAGAGTCATAAGAAAAATTATGTGAAACTTGATTCAGGAAGTTTTCATTTAATCCAAAATTGTAAGTAGTTTAGCTTCCTTAATACAATAAAGAATGTTTTATGAAAAATAATTAATTTTTGATATTTGGCGAGATTTTACTCAAAATTACATTTTTCATTACATTATATCATTTTTCTCTTACATTTATCTCCTATCATTCATTACCTTTATCTCCTCGTGATAGTAGGTTTTATTTGCTACTAAACAATCATTATTTCGTTAAGTTCTATGTATGAAAGGAAAAAATACTTTTTTTTATGTAAGCCTATAGCCCAAATCAGTAAAAATACAATTTTAAATAGATCCACACCTTCTTTTATATATATATATATATATATATATATATATATATATATATATATTAGTATAAGTTTTAGATGTGTGTGTACTTGCAAGTTTCAATTTATTTATACTACCCCTAGTAACAATAATTTCGGCATTAATACTTTTAAGGGATTTTTTTCAGAATTATTAAATAATTTCATCAATTTTCCTCTTCTCTTGTAGGCTACAAAGAAATGTACCTGGATGATTACGAAAAGTGGAACGTGCCGAATAAAGTTTCAATGCCGTACCTGGCCATTGTTTCGTGTTTTATGACCGGAATGAAGAAAGAATTTATCGCCAAAATAACTCTAAAGGGCTACAGATAAGTGCATTTTAAAATCCTTAGTTATTGTAGATTTGAGTTTTCTTAAACGTCAAATAAAACTTTCATGTTGATGAGAGAAAATAACTAAACGTATTGAGGTTCTAAAGATATTTAAAAACGTGTAAAAAAGGAAAAAAGGAAAGAAAAATGCAGGCTGCTGCTGGAGGGTTTAATTTTCTGTATTTCCTATTAAATCCACGTATCTAAGGATTTAAATATTAATAAATAATTTGTTGGAAATTTCGAAATAAATAAAAAATTTGTCTAACTTATGAACAATTGTTTTACTCCAATATATGTATTCCGAATAGATTATTTAAAAACGGTTCCAGTGAACGGTAAATTTCGAAGAAAATTTCATTCGAGAAAAATTTCAAAACTAAATTTAAAACAAGTCATTAAATTTAAATTGCAAGACAAAATTTGAAAATAAAAATTAATGAATATTTTTCTTTGTGCGGTGTCCTTCACAACTTTCTCTTCTTTTGCGGTTTAGGGGCCTGTACTAGTGTATATCATGTGCCTCCCCCCCTTTTCATTATAAATTAAATGTAATCGAGACTGAGAAAATTGATAGTGAGTGCAAGTTGATTTTTTAAAAAAAACACTGTTGAAACACAGTGCACATTTATTAAACGACAATTATAGTTAACTCGGTATAATATTTAATGCTTTTTATTGAAACACTTGTGTAAGAACATTAAAACAAACTATTTAGGTAAAATCTAGCGAATAGTAAAATTAGGTTAAAATTTGTACAAATTGGAAACAGAGGAAATCAAACAAAAAGTAGACTAATTATTAAAGAGGGAGAAGTAAAAAAATTAGTAATACAAAATCAATATTAATGATAAAGAAAAATATTTGTTTATAAAAACATACAAAATTTAAAAAGATAATGGTTATCAAACAATTGCAGAGGCGCTAAATGAGGTATCTCATCGAAAAGTGTAATTTTAAGAAACAGGATGTAAATTATATAAACGGTGGTATATTCTCTTATTATTATTAAGTATTATCATTAGTTATATTAAACACTCAGTAGTAGGCGAAAGGTAAATAGTCTAAAGGGCGCATATGCTCACATGGGGACAGGAAGGGGTTGAGTGCGTGGTCTAAGTAACTTGCAGTTAAATGGAACAACGATAAAAAGATCAGTAATTTAATCAAATTAAATTAGGGTTCAAAAAGTATTAACCAAAGATTATCTTCAAGCAACAGAAATAAAATATCTCAAAAAAAATAGTCAATAAATGAATAAACTCTTGGAAAGATATAACACAATTTAATTTACTCAGATTAATAATTATGATCAATGGTAAGAGTAAAACAATAACAAATATTTAATAAAATGGTTTGATATAGATTGCACCCCAAATGGTACTGCACTCTTTAGTGTCATCAAAAAGAGACCTTTTAAAAACTTCTGTAACCCTTTTTACGAGAAAAATAAAAATTGTAAAAAGTGTATTTTGATAAAGGTAGAAAGAATTAATTTAATATTAGGGGAAACCATTTGGAAATCTCAATAACTGTGACACACCTCGGTAGAATTTTGAAGAATCTAGTTTATGTTCAGATAGTCTGTCTAATCTGCAACGAAAATTACGGAAGTTATTAAACGTGTGCCCTTTTTCTTGACCTCGAAATGTGTTTAAAGTTTGGGGGAAGTTTTAATAGAGATCAAAGCTAAAATAAGTTTTGAAACCTGTTAGGGTAAATATATGAGAATGTGTAAGCTTCTGAAATAACAACATGCACTATTTTTCATAAGTTTACGAGGGGTATCGCAAAGTTTTGGTTATTACTAAAAATAATCGAGATAGGAGTTGAATTTTCGATTATTATTTTGAAGATTTCTCTACCTTAAAAGTTACGATTAAAAGTTATGCCTTTACCCCAGCGGTTTCTGATCCTTGGGGAGATGGAGTTTTTATTAACACGAATTCTACTGGTGACGTATAGCGTAATTTTAATTCATGGTCAAGTAATGTGAATGGCACCTAAGCTGTAAACCCTTCTACACCAAGCCAAAGGGAGGAGCTTAACCCGGGAGCAGGAGCGCACTCAATACTAACGTTAATGGTCATGCGGGTTGGCTGAGTCACCCCATTCCTTTTTGTGATTATTTTTATTGTGCACGACAAAAAGCATTAATCCAGTGAAGAATTTAACTAAGAGAAAGTATACTTACGTACTTTTAAAGACTTTTCAATCTTTCTTTGATAATTTGAGAAAAAATATCAATCAAGAAGATTCAAATGTGTGTGACTTTAATAAATCACATACACTTTTCGCTAACATTAAAGGAATGTTATTTGCAGGCAAAACTGTCATATTTTGTTCAAGTTATTTAAGTTTAATTGTCCTTTGAGGATCGACAAAAAGCGTGTTGAACTTTTTCTTGCTTGTGTCTTTATGATTTGGGTGAAGTGTGTCTTGTGGGACACTTATAGCTTTATATTTTTCTCGATGGAATTCTTTAGGTAACATTTCAAAATTTTCCTTTCAACTCAAACGTTCCGCGTTCGTCCCTTTTCTCAAAGTTATTTTTCGCTCGCATGATTAAAATGCATTATTTCAGCAGGTTCTTCCCTTGCTTAAAACGTCTCAACTTTCTTCAATAGAGATCACAGATGCCCATTTCTTTTTTTTATATACTCTGCTCACATTTACATTTATAAACCATAATAAGTCACATAATACAGTAATCGAAACCATTAAGTTGTTCATGAGGGGGGGGGATGTAGCCTGTTCATATAAAACATTTGGGAACAAAAGTTGTCGCTAGGGGAACTACATAAAAAAAGTACCTTAAGATTGTACATAATACGTCTGCCACTCCCAAAAAAGATGGAGATATGTGACAAATACTTTTTACTTCCCATGAAGACTATCATATAGGAGGATACTGTGTCAAGGTCATTGGTAACAAATAAACAGTTTTCCCAATATTAACGATTTAGTGAGCCTGGAGTGACTCTGTGCCCCTCGCTACCACCCTCAGATTAACGTACATCATTCCCTCTTCATGACGGGTTTTCATTGGCACTAAGCTCGAACTCATAACACGCCGGCCACGATTTTGTGTCCATGACCCCACAGGGTCAAATATTTGTTCCCGTAATGAGTTTTTATTCATGGAGATAAAAAAAAGACCCTTGGAGGGACATCGGGAGCATTGGAGAGATGTGGCAAAATGCTTCGACTCCTCAACGGTATGAATCAAAACTCGAGGTAAATAAGAAGTTTCAAGGTCGGGAAGAAGAGATTTCCTCAATGACCGTACAATAACATTATTTTGATAAGAGAATTATGCAATTTATTCAGCAGTAATAGGATTTAGGGACTTAATGACTCTTCTCTAGGTAACCTTTTAAAATTTAACGGTAATTAAGAAAAAAAAGTCAGAAAGACCGATAGCATGTCCTTTGCAGCAGAATACTGTACTTATGCCATTTGGAGGAGATGAGTTTTTGTGCTTCTATTCTTAGCTCATCTCTTTGATCTCTGATTCTATTGACAGATCCTCCATAATTACCAGGTGACCCAGAAAAATCAAATTTTTACCTCAAAAACTAAGTATCTCCTTCAACAAGTCGCCTTTGTGTTTGATTTTGAAAAAGATTCAGAGCAATCGTGGAAACCAGCGTCTCGTCTCCTTTGACTTGAATCATTCTTTGGTAATAATTTTCCACAATGTCGTGACTAAGATTATTTTCACTTATG
>BMAV01020253.1:45480-56199 GCA_019973955.1 Trichonephila inaurata madagascariensis
TTCCACAATGTCGTGACTAAGATTATTTTCACTTATGATCATCTGGATGGTGGCTCTTCGGTCTAACTGGAAAAAATATTCTGCTTTTCCCTTGTAGTAGCATCTTTTGTGAGCGATGATCTTCCAATTCTGGATCGTCTGGGAGGGTCATGAAACCGATTTGAAAATCCCTTTTCCCCTTTAGAACAGGCTTATATAAAGGACTATCATTACCTTAAGGGACCATCAATTCATTGTGAATGTTTTCGGGAATTTAAATTAACCTTTCAAAGGAAAGGAGTTAATTGCTTTGAGAGTTACTTATCTTCTGAATACAGCGAGATTTTTCAGTCTACGGTTTCATTAAACCAAACATACCGATATTAACAGTTGTAGTTTACAACATTTTGTTCGTAAAAGGATCAATTAATATGTAGCACAAAATTTATCCAGATATTCTCGGTTATTTTTAGTGTTAATTAAACCTCACGATATTCCTACGTGTTCTCAGAAATACAATTGTGCGAAGTAAATTGGGGCAAAGGTAGAATGAGTAAAACTTTTAGAAATGCGAGGGACATTTTCAAAGTAATGCAAATGTATTCTTTAAAGAAAGGGAATGCTATTGGGGATTTTATGGTACATAAATTATGAAAGAAATATGGGAATAAGCGGATTATTATCCGCAATGTTATGACATTCGTCGGTAAAATATAGGTTGACGGTAAGTACGCGCTCGTCTTCTGATGAAAAAGAAAAGATCCAGAAAAGCAAATAATTCCAGATTGTTGGTGAAATAAATATCCACAAACATCAGTTCATCCATTCGAAGCATCAAAAAGGTAAGCTTCGTTTTAGAATTATCAATCAAGTAGTTCAGAAAAATGCAAACAAATACATAATAGTGAATTTATCATTCCACTTTTAATCAAAAATTAAATGCATTTAAATATTTCAATTTAAATGAATTTCAGTTAGGCACAAAAATATTTTTATATGTCAAATGCATTTAAATATCACAATTTAAAGAAACGGCAGTTAGGTGCAAAATCGCCCTTTCTCTTAAGCAGGAAAGGTTTACATACACAACAAATTAAATACTGGAGTGATTAACGTAACAAAAAGATATAAACACACATTTCAAGCCCCCGTAATGCGTCATTATTTCTATAACCGAAGGATCCTTGTTCGCTAACTTGGTTTTTGAGTGTTCCTTAAGGTTTCTGCTTTCTTAACCATGTCTCGAAATTTGGAGATGTATCCAGATGACGAGCTGTATCCAGTATATGGAGCTATATCCAGTTGATACATTACTCTCAATAAGTTTATATCAAAACTAGGATTTAGACCATCAACAGATTTAACGTGCATCAAACTCTCTATCCGATGCTTCTTTGCGAGAATACGGACTCGAACATCTCGGGTACATACTCAGCACCCATACCCACCCATCGAACATATTGTAACTATTTACTGAGTAGCAAAAGATATTCTGTGTTGTAGGGGATATCCTTTATTTCAAAAATTTACAACATAAAGGGGCACCATCAAGGGCAAGACGGTGCGTTCAGATTTTAGAGGAAATATAGGGATTTCTTAGCTGGGACACACATGGGTTAGTTTGGGCCCATTTTTCACACATTCAACCCCATGTTCCACTCTAAGTTAGAGAAAAAACTAACAAAAATGCACTCTTAAACTCAACGAAAATTACACAACAGAGCATAAACATGCGTAAAAACAACACGTTTGATGCAACAGACACCTTTACAGGTAGACACGTCACATCAAACAACATTGAGAGAAATCCATATCCAACAATATCGATACTTCTGTTTTATATAAAAAAACAAGATACATTCAATTTTTTAATCATGAATCATTTATACGATTAATATGACACAGTACAAATGACCCCCCACCGCCCCTCGTGTAAGGTGGCGTGCAAGTTTCGAAAAGCAAAGTAATAACTCAAAAGTTATTTTATTCAGCAAAATTTTCCATTTCTTCTGTTTTAAATTCTAACAAAAAAACAACATATTTCTAAATTAAAACCTTATAAACACCTACACTTATCAAACATCGAACAAATCGTATACACACGTATAACATAGCAAACAAAATATATTAGACACTTTTCCCGCACTGAAACTTACCGAGTACAATTGAAGAAAAAGATTTGAGGGAGGGGTTCTCTAGTAATGTGATACCATCTTCTTTAAAAATACCGTTCACTAATTGGATTTCATTTTCTCAAAAAAACCTTTTAAGTAACGTTTTATTTCTTTCATAAACTAAACACATTTTTTCAAATTAATTAAACATACCCAAACGCACATTAAACACTTAAGTTGCTTTTAAAACAACATATAAAAAAACTTTGCATTCATGTAACACTTCGATAGGGTTATTCAATAAAATGAAGTCGAACAAATCATTGACTGACATATAAAGTAGTGATCAAGTTTGATAAAATAATTAAAAAGTAGAATTCATGTAACAAAGGGAGAAATGGGTTGCACATAAATTAAACACACATAAAGTGTGTCTTATAAAATCCGCGTGTATGGAATCTCGACAAACTTTGTTCTCTCGTTCTGTTTATTTCACAAACTAAGGACATATTTCCAAAATAATTTAACACACCCAAACGGACGTAGATAAAATAGAAAAATTTCAAAGTAGCATTTCGAACACTTTCAATTCAACTAACACTCAAATAGAATTATTCAATTAAGAAAGCATAAACAGACATACAAAATAATGATCTCGTTTAATAAAATAATTCTAGGATAGTTTTTCTGTAACAGTAGTAAGAATGGTAAGGTTTAGGAAAAAATACAAATGAGGTAGTCCTTCTGCAATCTCTGGAATATCGACCAACATTGTTTACTTGTCTTATTTGTTTCCCAAAATAAACACATTTTCAAGATCAATTCAACATACTTAAATACAAAGTGTACACTTTGAGTGATTTCATAAAATTTCATAACACTTTCAATTGATTTAACACTTACGCAGAGTATTAAATTAATATTAGATGAAATATTGCGTAATTTACAGTGAATCAACACAGAAAAAAATCTCGTATTTCGAAGAGAAATTCGAACAAATTAAAAATTCTACAAGTTTACTATAATTTTTTTTCATTACAAAAACCCAATTCAAGTGTTGTAAATTTGTACCAGAATTCATGTTTATCTGCCAAACGTTCAAAGTTTCAGCTAACGTCTCACAAGAAACTTGTTTAGTAGACTCATTCTAATAGATAGTGTTAGGAGAGGGTCCTCAAAGGAGAATCAGAAGATTGTCAGAACCTTTTTGCTCTCTTCCCTTCAAGGACAAAATACATTACCGAACATTTTCTCCAGATGACACCAGTTTATCAGAAATTAATATCCTTTCCATGAATATAGTAGTGGATCAAGGTGGTTGGATCCCTACTGATTCTTAAAACGTAATTGTGGCTTTATCACACAAAATGAGAAGTTGAAAGGGTATTTATTGACCCTAGTGGATTACAATCGTCAAGAAAACAGAACTGTTTTTTTTTTTTTTTTTTAGACCTACTGAAGATTATCAGCTGAATCAGCATAAGAAAAGTTGTTAACATAAACAAGCATATTTTAATTAAATAATATCTTTAACAAAGACCTTTACAAAACGCAGGTCACCAGGCTGACATTCCTATTTGACAGAGAGCGTATAGAGGTGTCGTCAATTTAATGTTAAAAAAAACTATTTTCGAGGAGTAAAAGAAAAAACTCTAACAAAATAAATAAACACCTCACATAAAAATATAATTGGATAAATGAAGTAATTGTAAAATACAATTCATGTAAGAGTGGCAGAAAATGTTAATCCCAAGAACTAAAATCATTTCAAGCAATATTCAAGCATCAACGTCTATCAATTGTCGACACACTTTGTAAACCTGTCTCATTTTCTTCAGAAATTAACACATGTTTCCCATACAATGTACCCCACAAACACAGGTTGACCCAATAGATTCATTTTAATATAATCTTTGGTACATTTCGCTTTCCTCTAAATCTCAGATACGATTATACTATTAACATAAGTTGATAAAAACATATAAACAAACACAACACTTAAAGGTCACAACTTACAAAATATAAGTAATGTTGTTTTTTCGGTTCATGTGGAGAAAAAAGGGAGGTACAATAAAAAAAAAAACATAAATTGTGTTTTATGCAATCCTCGTTTAAAAAATATGGACACACTTTGTTGCCATCTTTTATTTCTTTCACAAATTTAACACGAAAACAATTTGATATAACGAAACACACGTCGAATCAATAGTTTATTTTAATGACATTTCGAACACTTTATATAGATTAAGTTATTTCATTAAGAATAGATTAAGATTCACACATAGATTAAGTTATTTCATTAAGAATAGTTGATCATCGACAAACGTACAAAATAAAAATCGCGTTTTACAAAATAATTGTAAGGTAGTTTTACAGTAACAGTGGGAGGAAGGGGGGGTACAGGAAAAGAACACATAAGGTGTGTCTTATACAAACCGCGTGTATGGAAACTCGACACAAATAGTTCTCTCGATTTGTTTTTTTCACAAATCAAACACATACTTTTAAATTTAGTTATCAAACCCAATCTCACGTAGACCATACAGATTTTAACGTAGCAGTTCGAACACTTTGCATACATCTAACACTCAAATAGGATTATTCAAATAAGAATAATTGAACAAAGTGTAAACACCCATAAAAGGAATGATCGCGTTTTATAAAATAATCGTAAGGAAGGTTTTCTGTAACATTGGGAGGAAGGGAAGAAACAATAAATAAACACACATAAAGTGTGTTTTATGCAATCCGCGTTTAAAAGATGTAGGCAAACGTTGTTATCATATTTTATTTCTTTCACAAATTTAACACATAAACAATTCAACATTACCAAACACTCATCCACCGAATACTTTGTTTTAATGGCATTTCGAACACTTTGCATTTTTCTCTTACTTAGATTAAGTTATATCATTAAGAATAGTAGATCATCGACAAACGTACACTATAAAAACTGCGTTTTATAAAATAATTGTAAAGTAGTTTTCCTGGAAAAGTGGGACGAAGGGGTGGTACAGAAGAAAAAAAGGGCGTGTTTTATACAAGCCACATGTAAAAATCTCGACATAAGATGTTCTTTTGTTTTAATTTTTCAAAAATCAAACATGTTTTCAACTTAATTTAACACATCCAATCACACGTAGACCAAAAAGAAAAATTTGAACGTAGATTTCCGTGCCCTTTGCATTCATCTAACACTCAAATAGGGTTATTTAATTAGATTGGTTAAAAAAATCGTAAAAAAACATGAAAAGAAATAATCACGTTTTATTTACTATCTGTAAAGTATTTTTTCGATAACATTCGGAGGAATAGTTTAGTACAGGGAAACAAACACATCCGGTATGCTATATGTAATCCAAGTTTCTCGAATATCAACCAACATTGTTTACTTGTCTTAGTTCTTTCAAAAATTAAACACATTTTTCGAAGTCAACTCAACATGCTTAAATACGTAGTGAACACTTTGAGTGATTTCTTTCAAAATTCCAAACACTTTCAATTGATCTAACACTTACGCAGAGCATTAAGTTAAAATTAAATGAAATATTGCGTAATTTACAGTGAATCAACACAGAATAAAATATCGTATTTCGAAGAGAAATGCCCACAAATCAAGACATTCTACAAGATTACTATATTTATTTTCTTTACAAAAAACCCGCTACAAGTGTTGTAAATTTTTACCAGAATTCAAGTTTATATGCCATACTTTCAAAGTTTGTGCTCACGTCTTACAAGAAACTAGTTCCATAGACTCATTGTAATACCTGGTGTAAGGAGTGGATCCTGGATGGAGAATCAGAAGATTATCGGAGACTACTTGCACCCTCCCTTCAAGAAAAAAATATATTTCGAACAGTTTTGCAAGATCACAACTGAAATCACCTGTTTAACACAACTTAGTACCCTTCGCATGAATATAGTAGTGGATCAAGGTGGCTGGACGTAATTGGGGCTTAAACACCAAAACTGAGCAGTTCAGAGGATATTTAATGACCCTAGTGGATTGCAATCGTTCAGACAATCGAACTGTTTTTTTTGGAGATCCAATGAAATTCATCGGCTGAATCAGCATATGAAAATTCGTTAACATAAGCAAGCGTATTTCACATGGCTAATATCCTGAAAAAAACATTTTCAAAACTCAGGCCAACAGGCTGATATTTCAATTTGACTCCAGAACATATGAATGTGTCGTTACTTTTTGTATAAAAAAAAACGGTTCCGAGGTGTAAGAGAAAGGACCCTAACACATACATTAAACATCTCACATAAGAAAATAATTGGATTAATGAAGTAATTGTAAAATAGAATTCATGTAAGAGTGGCAGAAAGTTTTAATTACAACGAATAAAATCATTTCCAGCATTATTCTTGCATATCGCGTCTATCAGTTGTCGACACACTATGTAAACCTCTGTCTCATTTTCTTCACAAATTAACACATGTTTCCCATACAATATAATGCACACAAACACTGGTTACCCGAATAAATTTTTGTAATACTTCATTTGGTACATTTCGCTTTCAACTAAAACTTAGATACGATTATACAAGTAAGATAAGCCGATAGAATCATAACAAACCCACAAAGTAAAGGACTCAAATTACAAAAAATTAGTAATGTAGTTTTTTGGTTCCTATGAGAGGGAAGGGAGGTAAAATAAATAAACACATTTAAAGTGAGTTATATGCAATACGCGTTTCAATAATCTGGACACTCGTTGTTTACATTTTTTATTTCTTTTACAAGGTAGTTTTTTGGTTCCTATGGAAGGAAGGGAAGGTATGATAAATAAACACACATAAGCTGTGTTTTACGCAATCCGTGTTTAAAAATCTGGACACACGTTGTTGTCATTTTTTATATGTTTCACAAATTTAACACATATAAACAATTTAACATAACGAAACACACGTCGAACCTATAGTTTTTTTAATGACATTTCGAACACTTTACATTCTACTCACGCTTATATTAAGTTATTTCATTAAGAATAGTTGGTCATCGACAAACGTACAAAATAAAAATCGTGTTTTATAAAATAATTGTAAGGTAGTTTTCCTGTAACAGTGGGAGGAAGGGGTGGTACAGGAAAAGAAAAGATAAAGTGTGTTTTATACAAACCACTAGTATGGATTCTCGACACATGTTGTTCTCGCGATTTGTTTTTTTTTTCACAAATCAAACACATATTTTTAAAATTAAGTTAGCACAACCAATCACACGTAGACCATACATATTTTAACGTAGCAGTTCGTTCACTTTGCATACATCTAACACTCAAATAGGGTAATTCTAATAAGAATAATTGAACAAAGCGTAAACACCCATAAAAGGAATGATTGCGTTTTATAAAATAATCGTAAGGAAAATTTTCTGTAACAGTGGGAGGAAGGGGAGGTACAATAAATAAACTCATAAAGTGTTTTTTATGCAATCCGCGTTTAAAAGATCTGGCGCACGTTGTTGTCATATTTTATTTCTTTCACAAATTTAACAAATAAGCCATTGAACATTACCAAACACACTTCGACCGAATAGTTTGTTTTAATGGCAATTCGAACACTTTGCATTTTTCTCAGACTTAAATTAAGTTATTTCATTAAGAATAGTTTATCATCGACAAACGTACACTAAAAAAAATTGCGTTTTATATAATAATTGGAAGGTAGTTTTCCTGTAAAAATGGTAGGAAGAGGTGGTACAGGAAAAAAACACATAAGATGTGTTTTATAAGGATTAAGAGAAAAAACCCTAACACATACATTAAACATCTCACATAAGAATATAATTGGATTAAAGAAGTAATTGTAAAATAGAATTCATGTAAGAGTGGCAGAAAGTATTAATTACATTGAATAAAATCATTTCAAGCATTATTCTTGCATCCCGCGTCTATCAGTTGTCGAAACACGATGTAAACCTGTCTCATTTTCTTCACAAATTAACACATGTTTCCCATACAATGTAACGCACACAAGCACTCTTTGCCCGAATAAATTTTTGTAATACATCATTTGGTACATTTCGCTTTCTACTAAAATTAGATACGATTATAATTTTAAGATAATTTGATAGAATCATAAAAACAAACACGCAAAATAATAGACGCAAAATTACAAAATAATAGTAAGGTAATTTTTTTGGTTCCTATGGAAGGAAAGTCAGGTAAAATAACTCAACACACTTAAAGTGAGTTATATGCAATTCGCGTTTAAGAAATCTGGACACATGTTGTTGACATATTTTATTTCTTTCACTATTTTAACACATAAACAATTTAAAATTACCAAGCACACTTTGAACGAATAGTTTTTTTTAATGACAATTCAAACACTTTACATTCTTCACACACTTAGGTTGAGTTATTTCATTAAGAATAGTTGATCATCGACAAACGTACAAAATAAAAATCGCGTTTCTGAAAGTAATTGTAAGATAGTCTTTCTTTAACAGTGGGAAGAAGGGTTGGTACAGGAAAAAAACACATAAGCTGTGTCTTATACAAACCGCGTGTATATAATCTCGGCATGAGTTGTTTCACATTTTATTTTTTTTTTAAATCAAACACATATTTTCAAATTAGTTTAACACATACAATCACACATAGACCAAATATAAAAAGTTTAATGTAGAATTTCGAGTACTTTGCATTCACCTAACACTCAGTAAGAGTTATTCAATTAGAATTGTTAAACAAATCATATACAAATATGCAAAGAAACTATCGCGTTTTATAAAATAACTGTAAAATAGTTTTTGTGTAACATTAGGGGGAATGGTTTAGTACAGAGAAACAAACAAATCAGGTATTTTATATGTAATACAAGTCTCTCGAATATTGACCAACATTGTTTACTGGTTTTAGATCTTTCACAAAATAAACACATTTTTCGAAGTCAATCCAACATGCTTAAATACAAAGAGAACACTGAGTGATTTCTTTCAAAATTCCAAACACTTTCAGTTGATCTAACACTTAGGCAGAGTATTAAATTAAAACTTATTTATTACTATATTACTATACTATATTTATTTTCATTACAAAAAACACACTACAAGTGTTGTAAATTTGTACCAAAATTCAAGGTTATAGGCCATACTTTCAAAGTTTGTGCTCACGTCTTACAAGGAACTAGTTCAATAGACTCATTGTAATACCTGCTGTAAGGAGTGGATCCTGGACGTAGAATCAGAAGATTGTCTGAACCTATTTGCACCCTTCTCTTCAAGAACAAAATATATTACGAACACTTTTGCAAGATCACAACTGAAATCATCCGTTTATCAGAACTTATTCCTCTTCGCATGAATATAGTAGTGGATCAAGGTGGCTGGATCCCTTCTGATTCTTAAAATTGAATTGTGGCTTTAGCACCAACACTCGACAGTTCAGAAGATATATACTAACCCTAGTGGACAATCCCCTCGTCAAGACAACCGAACTGTTTTTTTTTTGGAGATCCAATGAAATTCATCGGCTGAATCAGCATAGGAAAATTCGTTAGCATAATCGAGAATATTTCAATTGGCTAATATTCTGAACAAAGATATTTTCAAAACGCAGGCCAACAGGCTGATATTCCTGTTTAACTCCAGAACATATGAATGTGTCTTTACTTTAATATATAAAAAAAAAACAGTTACGAGGATTAAGAGGAAAAAAAACCTAACACATACATTAAACAACTCACATAAGAATATAATTGGATTAATGAAATAATTGTAAAAAAGAATTCATGTAAGAGTAGCAGAAAGTGTTAATTACAAGAAATAAAATAATTACAAGCATTATTCTTGCATCCCGCGTCAATCAATTCTCGACACACGTTGTAAACCTGTCTCATTTTCTTCACGAATTAACACATGTTTCCCATACACACAAAGTAAAAGTCGCAAATTACAAAATAATAGTAATATAGTTTTTCGGTTTCTATGGGAGGAAAGTTAGGTAAAATAAATAAACACACATATATATAAAGTGTGTTTTACGTGATTCGTGTTTAAAAATCTGGACACAGGTTGTTAACATCTTTTATTTCTTTCACAAATTTAACATATAATCAATTTTAACATAACGAAACCCGCGTCAAACCAAAAGTTTTTTTCAATGACATTTCGAACAATTTACATTCTATTAACACTTAGATTAAGTTATTTCATTAAGATTAGTTGATCATCGACAAATGTACTATGAAAAATTCGCGTTTTATGAAATAATTATAAAGTAGTTTTCCTGTAACAGTGGGAGGAAGGGATGGTACAGGAAAAACACAAATAAGGTGTGTCTACACAAACCGCGTGAACGGAATCTCGTAACAAGTTGTTCTCTCGATTTGTTTTTTTCACAAATCATACACATATTTTTAAATTCACACTTAATCACACGTAGACCATACAAATGGTTTTTAACGTAGTGTTCGAACATTTTGCATACAACTAACACTCAAATAGGGTTTTTCAAGTGAGAATAATTAAACAAAGCGTAAACAGACATAAAAGGAATGGCCACGTTTTATAAAGTAGTCGTAAGGAAGGTTTTCTGTAACAGTGGGAGGAAGGGGAGGTACAATAAATAAACACACATAAAGTGTGTTTTTCGCAATCCACGTTTAAAAA
>BMAV01020253.1:73967-107410 GCA_019973955.1 Trichonephila inaurata madagascariensis
TGGAGTAAACATTTTACTTTTCATGTGTAAGAAAATTATTCTATCAAATGGAATTCAAATTTTAGGCACTGTTAATACTTTCAGAAGAAATCAGATAAGTTTAAGAAACAACTTAAGGGGGTTCACCCATGTAGTGATTTCAAAAAATCAAAAAAATTTTTTTCTTCTTCTTCTTCATACATTGCTTTCTTAACATGTCTAGAATACGATGGTAAAGTGATTTTTTAAAATTCGAAGTAGTTATAAAGAAGCAGGTGTTATATATAGAAGAGCAGCTGTTTGTAGCGCTAAGTTAAAGTTTTCATTGTTTTAAAGGGACCAAATTTTAAACGTGTTTTTCTAAAAACTGTGTTTTTCAAACTTTCCTCCATCATATCTCAAGAACGGTTGGACCGAATGATTTCAAATTTATGGGGTACACTCAGCACATATATACGCACCAAATGAACTACGATCATTCCGAAATTCAAAATATTTCTATTTTTTATAACAAAAACATAACAAAAAAACCTCATGAAATTCAAAACTTTTTCTTCAGAAGTCTATTAAAAATCCATATTTTGAATATTTTCAATTGAGTGTAGTTCATTTGGTGCATTTAAGCTTATAGATTAAAACGAGGACAATATTTTCTTTTGTTTCAGATAAGCCAATCAGCCGGAATCGAGGAGTAAGTGAGCGTCCATTTTTTCGAGGTGGGTGTGTTCAGAGCGCTATAACTCATGTTCTATTGGATATCTTTACCTAAACATTTATAAACATACTCTTAACCCTTTAGCTGTCAAGTTATTTTGAGGTTTTGGGTACACAAATTGTCAAATTTTTTTGAACCAAAGAATTTCTAATTTCTAACCTTTGAAGTCTTCAGTAAAGTGCTGCCATCTATTGAATTGAGCACACATTAACTTTTCCCGAGAATCAGTCGGGTTTGACAAAGAGATGAAGCTGAGATAAACGTCTCCCGATATATATTCGGGTAAAACAATACGATGCACTCAAAAAAATTACCCCGAGTAATACTCAGGCGTGACATTTTCGAACACCAGTGCTGTGCCCGAGATGATCTCGGGCATGACAGTTAAAAGGTTAAAACACGTATAAATAAATGATAAAAAAAACTTAAAGTTCTATCTATTTACTGGTCGTCAAAGAAAAAATTCCCTGAGAATGCTTAAAAAACAGGCCGTCACATGGGTGAACCTCCTTAACTCCTTAACTGCCACCGTCGGATTCATTAAGTGCCCCGGACGGATATATCCATCTTTCCGAAATACGATCCTTTCCTTTGCGCTGCTATTAGTAAAACTTTCCGGTGGCTTTGAAATGCAATAAAATGACCTTGATAGCGTTTGCGAAGGATTTACTTATTTCTGCCTTTTCTTTTCCCTCCCACACACCACGTTCGCGCACCTATGTGAAAAACACTTGTACTGGAAGCGAATCGCGTAATATTTAATAGACAGTTAAAGGGAAAAATTAGATCTTACTGAAAAAATACAATATTTTGCAGGTGTGTTCTTCAAAAACACACAAAGAAATATAACAAAACTAATTTATTAGAAACAATTTTTATAAATTTATTCAAAAATTTTATCTCAAGCAGCAAAACAGAATTTCTAAATTGAGACTTATTTTACAGTGCATTTGTACAATAGTAAATTGTATGTAATACAAATTATCTATCCCGTGCCTTTTGATTTAATAACAACTTGTAGCCTTTATAATCATCCAGCTATTTTCAGAAAGTAACAGATATATAGATCACTATAATTTTTCTGTTTCTTCAAAACATTCTACTAATTCTTTTTATATAGCATGCCCTATTATTACTTACAAAATCATGGAACAAATATTTGTATATGTGTAGTAGAAAATAATTCCTGGAATGTGTGTGTGAGTACTTACATTTAAATTTTCAATATAATAATTCTCTTGCATATTGCCAAAAGTGGTGTAAATTGTGTTAAATTTAATTGCAAATTCTGCATATTATAAATTTAAAAAAAAACATAATTTTTTAAGGCATTTATTTATTAACATTTATTTTTTAAAAGAAACTTTTATATTTTGGTGATATTTTCTTACAAAAATAATCATACCTTTATTGAACATTGGCTCTTCAGAATTCACTCCTGCAAGGAGAGAAAGTATATTTTAACTTAAAACAGAATTATTTTTCTTATGATATTATATTTCGAAGAAGTTATTTAATCGCATCAATGCGAGAAAAAGACATTTCATAGGAGATTTTCTCGTTTCTTAATAACGGAATGATAAGCGGATTTAAATTTTACAAGAATGTACATATACACTGAAGGGCCACTGAGTTAGGGATATATACCTAATAACGAATTGGGCTTTCTGTGGCCTTGATAACGGCTGCCATATGACGAGGCATAGATTCAACAAGTTTCTGGAAACGTTCCACGAGAATGATTTGCCAAATATGGGCTAAAGCTGTTCACAATTCAGTAAGATTCGTTCCCACACGGGTTTCACACAGTCCATTTACTGACTGTACGACTGGCACCGTCATTCAACTGGATGGTAATTTAAGCTAATGTTTGGCTTTTCTGGCTACGATCAATACGCCTGAGCCGTCTCTCACCACGCACTGTCAAGGCTAATTGTCCTTTGTAGTTTGCCTGATCACTAGTTTTTTGTCCACCATCCATGTATTCTTGGAATGCTCTTGACACAATAGACCTTGAAATTCCTAGCTGTCAGACGATTTTGGAAATTGAATGGCCCATGCATCATGCACCTACGATTTTTTCGCGATCGAAGGCGTCTAAATCAAGCAGTTTTCTCTTACTGGCAATTCCAACAACTAATTCAGAACAACCATAGTACGCGCTATATATGCAGTTACCACAGCGTCCTCACATGCGCATAGAGGATGCGCAGCGCTATACAATTTGCATAGCCCTTGCTATCCTTAATTCAGTAGCACTTCAGTGTTTATTAGCTGTGCTGCACGAGCTATCTCGACTAACATAGGGCGTTTTTGATGAATCTGATATCTTGGCTTCAAAGGATTTAAATGCAGTCGACATCATATTTAGCTGCAGCACCTCAGAAGGAAAAGAAAATAATAAAAATCACCTGTTAACTCTGCACTTCTTTAAAATAGTTCTATTTGATGTTATATCACGAGAAAAAAACAAAAATAATAATAATAGAGAAAGCACTAGCAGGCGCCAACCTTACTCTTCATTTTCTGTTTCATCATTCTGGTTGCAGCGAGATTTTAAAAATAGTGTTTCATAGAAAACTAAAAATTTGTTTGCTGAGTAGCCAATTTATATTGGTGTTTTAATAAACAAGGAATTTTCCACATTTTGTGATTCATTTATACATTCAAGTTTAGATTTGTGTCATTTCGTAGCAGAGAAGGTCACATTATTTTTTAATTTTAATAGTATAGATCTAGAGTGGACAAACAGCGTCCAGTCACCACAGTCAGAAAATCCGTTTTGAACCGCTCTTATTATTATAGCCCCTGAAGAGCTGCAGCTTAGACGTAATGACTTTCAGTCAGATCACAGTGTGAAGAAAATGTTTAATGACTTTTACAAATATTAACTGAAAAATTTTCATACCTAAAGAAATTTGCTGGGAAAATGTTCTCTATATTTGTGTCGACATATACAGGGTGGTCCCGAATTCATGGTTCAAACTTTAAGGGTAGATACAGGACATTGTAACAATCATTTATTATATAGGAAATTATGGGAGTAAGTAACACGGTGAGGTGCAAACAGGGAAAATAAAAGAAAAGAGAAATATAGTTATAAGTTGATTGCGTTGCCGGTAGGGGGCTGTAGATGTTTAAAGTCGTTAAGTGTGATGCATCTTAGTAGAGGAAACTGCCATTTGTAATTATGCCGACGTCTACGATGGAAAACGGTACGCACGCCAAAAAAACAAATATGTAATGCTGCGCAAATGGTAACGGCAGAGATGAGCTACGAATGTATCTTTGAACGTGTACGCCAGTCGCTCTATCGACGCTGACAAACATGTATCGTTGCTGGTAGAAGCAATTTTGAACAGTCGTTGTAAGCATTACACTTGTCAACGACGCTTTCAATAAACACTTGTCTTTCCTGTTGTATCTTATTTTTTGTGTTTGCGCCTCACCGCGTCACTTGCGCCTATACATTCCTATACAATAAATGATTGTTACAATGTCCTGCACCTACCCTTAAAGTTTGTACCATGAATTCGAGACCACCTTGTATTTGTGAGGACAGTTTTTTTTTTAAATGAACATCAACAAAAGTAAATATAGATTTAAGTTGGCTGACATTAACTCGCAGGCAGTATAAAAATTTCCACAAGCAATCTCCCTCTTTATTTTCGAAAAATTGTAATAAATTAGCAGGAAACATTTTTCTCATTAAATGGATTCTAAAACTAAATATACATGTAGCTATAAATAATTTGAAGTTAGCACAGTAAATTAAATGAAGAGGCCACTGTTTTAATTAACTTATATTTAGTGAATTTTATGGTACAGCTTATGCAGGTTTTCCGAGATGCAAAGTTAACTAATGAATGCAAGTATTTTTAAAAGGTGCAGCCTTCCAGTATTTTCCTCTCCCGCAATGTTGCCCTAGAGTCAAAACCATTGACCAAGCCTGGTATTGATAAATAAAAAATGAAGTTATATAACTATATAAGTGAGGTGCTCTTAATTGTTTATTAAGATATTATTAAAAATGATTTATATAAATTCCGTGTTTAAAATTTAGAACTAGGAAAAAGTCATTTAAGTAACTCTCTTAAATATTGTACATCCTAATCGACCAATTTTACCTTAAATATGCGTTAAAATATTTTCCTTTATTTAAGGGGACATGGTACGATTTACGTAAAAATTTTTAATTTCATCATTTTTAAAATTTTTTTGGTTGCCTCCTAAGTGTGTATACTATGAAAGACAGATTTTGTGCTCAAAATTTTATAAAAAGCTAGCCATATATTTTTTAAGGAAAAAACTTAAAATTTGTGATTTTAAAAAGCTACTCCTCCAACAAAATTTTATGTACACGCTTGAAATTGGATTTACAAGTACGTCAAACTATGTATAACAAAAGTTGGTATGGGTTTTGCGATAACATGATTGATATTTGTATAATACCTCTTTTTATAAATGCTTATTGAAAATTCCTTAAAAAATGTATAAATTCTGAATTCAATTATTTTTAAAAAAATAAGTGTTGCTTTGACAAAATAGCATACCAACTTTTGTACTAAATGTGCTACTGGCAATAATAGGTAAAAAAAATCAAAGCATTAGGCACAATAGAAAAAAAGCCTTATCATTTTAAATGATGACAAACTAGTTATTTTACCTTTCTGAGATCAGTAAATTTAAAATTTTGATTTGCTATAGGAATGTGAATAAAAACGAATGTAAAAGCTGTCATAATTCTGTGTTTTTTAAGTTTAGAGCTTAAAATTTCGTGAGGTTATAGAAAAGTATGTAAAGAATAATATAGATTTAAAAAATTAGATTTATTTTTTGACCGATTTTGGTCAATTGAATCGTACTGTGTCCCCTTAAAATAACATTCTAAATACATTCTATATCTTTTTACGTATTTTCATTCATTCGTAATCTACGTGAAATCATAACTATCTTTAGTTTGCAAAGAGCTCATCTAGGAAAAAATTATCCAAAGAATATTCCTTTAATCCTCTTTATATAAATAAAACATGCTTCACGAGGAACAAAACTTATTTGAAATCCCAATAGTCACATATTGGGACATCCCATACTTAAAAAATTGTTTTTAAGTTTGTTTTTGTACTGTATAAATGCTCATCAAATAAACATTTATAGTTCGATGTATAAAATGCACTAGTGGCCTATAAAAATTGCAATCATGGTGTGACGTCTTCGATTGGGGTGAACCTCACCCTCCATTCATTCTAAGTTTTATGGCTCCGAACAGGTGTGAGTGTTAAGTGCATGTGGAGTGACAGGTGCACGTGGCCATGGGGTCATTGTTTATTGTCTGACCTCGGGCAAACGCCGAACACCCGATTTGGGAGATTATAATGGTCAAAGAGAGACGGGACCCCATTGACAATAGGTGAAGCCTGTCTGAAAAGAAAAAGGTCGCCATGGCAGATGTCGAGAGAATGGGATGATAGAACCCAGGTGGTGTGATAGATAAGGGTGTTCAGAAGTTAGATAAAAATTATGGCGCCCTTAGTTTCCAGACGGACCAGGAATGTGTTTGTGTTTGCCGCACAAATAGTACACGAATGTGGCCTGCGGACGAGGGCGGACTTTTGGTGGCCTGCCAATGAGAAGAGACGAGGGGCGTGTTGTGGACCCGCCCCTGGAGTATAAAAGGGTTTTTTAGGAGACGAGGAGAGCCCTGGAAAAAAAACTTGGAGAGAGAGCCCTGGATGGAAAAACTGAGAGAGCCCTGGATGGAGAACACTGGAGAGGAGCCCTGAAGAAAAAAGGATGAGAAACTAGGAACGCCGGTGGCGTTGAGAGATGAGCGAGTGCCTTTCGGGAAAAAGGATTGAACTCCCGTGAGATAGACTGTCTGCACCGGCTTGGCATATTAATTGGACTTTATTATTCCATATTTAGTAACCTATGAAGCAAATAAATACTGTTTTAAATTTAAAATGAAACTGCGACAAGTTTTCTGTGTTTGTTATCTACTCACGACGTTACAATGGTAAAAACTAATTCTACTTATTCATACATGTATTAACCCTAACATTCACTCAAAATAATTCCTGAGGTTATAATTATCTTTATTAAAAAGTATACATGATTACATATAAAGTAGAAAACAATAAGTACAATTTGTGACAAACCAGTATGTCAATAGCGACCTCTAGCAGACAATTCAAAAAGCCGTCAGTAGAGGTATGGCTGTCGACCCATGAGCATTGAGTTGAAACTGTGCCCCCGTAAACTAATTTTGTTTTATTCTTAAAGATTGTATTTTCCGTAAAAGTTAAGTTCACATTATACCTTTAAATACTGAATTTCTTATATGTGTGTTTTTGCATTTTTATATGTATAAATTTCGTATTAAATTGTTTATACCCTAAGATGTTTGGCATACGACCGTTTGCCATAATTTTAAAGGTTTCTTACAACAACGTAAAATGTGTTGTATTACATAAAATTCATGTAGGCATTGAGTACTCGTATATAGGAAAAGTAGTTTTTTTACTTAATTTTGTATTTCATAGGGTGATAAAACTTTAAATCAAAACGTTTAAAAGTAGCACCTACCTTTTGCTGGTCTAACTAAGTCAACATTATCAATTTGAAGTACTGCAAGGAAAATAAATATATTGAACTTCGATAAAAATAATTTTGTATTTTGTTCTATGATAAAGCAATATTTTCATCTCTAATTAATACCTGCCATTTTTTTTAAACTTACATTTACTAAACTCTTCGAACTGCCCTGTTTCGTATAATTTTTCCAAGTAATCTGGTTCAACATCTATAAAAAAACAGTTATATTTCAATATTTCAAAGTAATTAATTCAAAAAAATATAGATGGTAAATTTACTTATTTTTGTTCTAGTAACTAATGCATTTATTATTTTGTTTTTGTCTGAGATTTTAGTGGAGTAAAAGGCTTTATATGTGTAAAATACATTGCAGATAAGTAAGAATTTCTTCAGAAAATAGCAATAACTTTTTTCCTTTTCCATTCTCCAGTTTTATGCAATGTATACTAACTTTAATTTTAAATTATGGGTGAAGCTTTTTAATAAAGTTAGAGAGGAATTCGATACTTCCCAATATTTTATTACTTTTCTGTTTCATTGGTTTTGGGAAAAATAAGTGACGGTTATGCCTGTACAGAACTCAGTAAAAAGTATATCTCTCTCAACAAATGATTTAGCTTGATGCATTTCTTATTTATTTTGCCTTTTTATTCTTTTATTTCAACGTTTTCAAAAAAATTTTAAACTTTGAATCTGAGGTGTTTTTTTTTTTATTATTATTTTTTATTTATTCCCAAACAAATAAATGAAATGTCTATAATTTATTTAGAACTAGCAGCATTTTAATTGCCTTATTTGTAACTGAGCTATAACAATAACATGAGATTTTGAAAGTATATTATTATTATTATTACTTTCCTTTTCTTAGAGGGTCTACAAAAAGGAAGCTCAGTCTTCAAGAGGCTTTAGATTTATTACAAAACCTACCATCTGAAAGCAGTGATGCACTAACTGATGATTCTTTAGATGAAGACATCGCAGCAAATTATCTGCTGGAATTTTCGTTAAATTCTTAAGATGGCAATCGAGAGACTGAACAAGACTCAAGGTGCAGTAGTTCATGTTCAAAAAAGTACAGTATTTCCTAACCCAGGATGCAGTTCTTTAAAAACATTCAATCGAAACCTCACTCAAAATGCCCAACGTGTAATGAATTTTTGTGTATTAATGAAAAGAAAAACTTCGAATTTCTTCAAATTAATTTTAAGCGTAAAACCTACTTTTATGTGTAAAAAAAAGTAAATAAATTTTATAATGTTGAAAAATAAATATTTTATGCTGTAAAATAAAAGTGTTCTCTGGTTATTTAGCATTTTAAGAGTTAAAACAGCATTTTTTTTTCTTTTTGTGTTATAAGAATATTTTAGACCTTTGTGTACTGAGGGTACTTCAAAGGACTCATTTAATTAATTAGTTTAACGGATTAAATTTCCCAAAGTTGAGTATTTTAATCATGTATATCCCTTGATTTGCAATGTAGTGATTCGAAAAAAAATAATTTTGGTCGAAAAAAATTGCAGTACATCATAATGAGGTGAGTAAAGTGTTAAATTAAGTAATATTTTCGTTTCACGATATGAAGTTAAGCATCAAACTTAATTTTCTTGGATTTGTAATCAAAAATGTTTTGATGGAGAGTATGCTATTATCATCTGATGATAATTATAATACTATTAAGTTGAAGCTGAAAAAGTTTACTAGGTATCTGATCAGTGGCGTAGCTCCGATTGGGCCCCGTATCAAAACTCCTTCGGGACCTTTATTTTAAGCGAAAGCCTTCTTAGTGGTACTGTAATTACACATGTTGAGGCCCCTGCGGCTTTGGGGCCTCGTATCATTGATACGGCGGTAGCTACACCCCTGTATCTGATATACTTATGCTTTGGTTATAAGAGCATTAATTTTTAATTCAAATTGACAAGCATTCATTAATTACAAAAGAAAGTATAATAAATCTAAGAAACATATGAATTAAAAAGTAAAACGTTTCGTATAACCTTTTTTTTCCCCTTTTGTATAACATCTCAATATGTTTGAAACGTAATGAACTTTGACAATTTAAGTCTTCAAGTCTTTTTAAAGCAAATTATGGCGTCATTTTAGAAAAAAAAAGTTGCAGTTATATTTATTTAATAATAGTATAACATTCTCTAAATATTCGGGTAATGTATTTCATATACTTAAATTACCAAATACTTAACCCCTAAAATATTGAGTGATAACGACATTCTGTAATAATTAAATAAAGCTCCAAAAATTATTTGAACTAGTACCTGATATAAATTGTTAGTTATAATTTAATTATTTACCAAGCAAATAACACAAGTCGTGAATAACAGAGACATGTACATTCGATAAATTAACTGAAAAAAAAATCTAATAATGATATTAAAAAATTAAAATATATTTATTTAAAATATCATCTACGCTTACTCAACCTAATATCTCTGTATTTTTCTGAAAATTAGACTAATATACATCAGATATTCTGATAATTATAAGCTAAAAAGAAACTTACATTTATCTTTTAAATCTTCCGTTAATGAGGAAATTGCTCCTTGGATTACTTGAAAAATAAAACATGATAAAAATATTGCCGATCCCATGACCTGAAAAGATGTTAACAAACGATAACGAGATTAGTATGAAGATTTAACAAGTTTTTCTCGATTATCTAAAATGAATTAGAAATTGTGGACACCAAAAAGGCCAATTAAATTATTATACACTCATATAGAGTTTTAAAGAGTAGGTAAGTGCTTCTCAAATTTCAATATTTGCGACCCAATATTCAATCATAATTTTCATCACCCCCACCCCTCCATACAATAACAATGTATTGAATTCAATAATACTATATTTTGACGCGAAAGCTACAATAAGACTTTAACCTCTGAAGTGCTACGGGCTTATATAAACGACTTTGAAAATTTGTCTTACAAATGGTATCTACTTAGTGGACTATAATTTGTTGAAAGACAGCTTTTTATAATGATAAATTGCCTTGGTGTCGAAATGACACCAGTGGACGTTCTAGGTATATTTAGTAGAAAAATCACTCCAAATTAACCTAGAACCACAAAACTTTTTTTGTGTAATCACCAGGGAAAATGATTAAAAGTCACGAAACATTTTTAAATTTCCTGCAAAAATGCGGAAAGTAGAAAAAAGTAAACAGGCTCCGGTGTCAAATTGACACCGACGGATGTTCTAGAGTTAAAAAAGCTGTTATTTTATTGGGGTGGAAAAGACAAAGATGCTTTCTGTAAGAGGACTGTTATCAACCCTACAACACCTACCCCAGAACTTCCATACTGTCGAGACAGGTAGAAAATATTTTATCAGTAAAGAAGGAAATAAATCAGCTTGTGTTTAGGTTTTTCATTCCAGGAATTTTGACGGTCATTAAAATTCATAAATATCCATAGAAACTTAGGGTCGGGAGGACCGTTGGCCTCATGAACCCGCGACCAAATAAAATTACTTTATAGTCCCGTACACAGATCCTCCGTAATATAGGTAACAGTAATAAAATTGGCGATTTTATAAAATACACTCAGTGACACTTACACTGTGATACATTATTACTATTAGTGGTACTCTCGGTCATACTCTCAACTCTAATAAGGACAGACTCTGATGGATCCTGAAAGACAGCAGAAACTCCCTCCAATATTTGAAGAATTGGCCAAATAATATGGACAGTACTGGTCTAGTTATTATATCCAAATTGGTTAGGCTTGGTCAAAGGAAACAAGTGTGTCTCCAGTAAATACTGTCGCATGTAGGTGTGCCTGGGAACGAGGCAGCTGATGATCCGGCTGGTAGGGGTTGTGATCTCCCTATCCCCAGTTCCTCTGTCTTGAGCCACTTTGAAATTCATTCCCTCTACAGAGCTAAAATGAATCTGACTTGGCAAAACCCACCTGCTCACCACTGGTGCGCAGCTAAAAGTCCTGGCCTATCTACAGTGCAGGAGTTCCAGGGCTCTTCAGACAGCCTTGGCACGCTTTAGAAGCGGTCACCTGCGTGGTATGACTTTTGTGCAGGGGGTAAAATCTTTCTTTGTCTGTCCCTACTCTCTCCCTGCTTCTTCTACTCGTCTTCTGGACTGCTGGGGCATTTCCCTGGGACAGTTGTTTGGAGATCAAGACCTGTTTTGTGACATTCTTATGCGGAAAGGTCAAATGAACTTGGTGTACGCTTTCTGCTCCAAGGGGATTTGAAACAACAACACTGTGATTGATGAATATACTAGTCATCGCTCAATTTCCGTGACACACAGGGGCGCTATAGTCAACTACCGTAAAATCCGGCGTATAACGCGCACTTTTGACACAAAAAATTACGTCGAAATTTAGGGGTGCGTGTTATACGCCGGGTATAAGAAAATGATAGTTTCAAAAGTAAGAAAAAAAAGATAAGCATAAGAAAAATTAGACTTCTACAAAGAACGGACTATTATTTATTTGAAAGAAACGGCATGCTTAATGAAATCGAAGGATTCTGATTCTAAAAATATACTACTTTTCAAAATTCTGGGATAATACCTCGAATAAAAATGGCTTAAAAACACATACCAGCATTGTACACGTACATTTCTCGTTCTTTCGTAAAAATGGGGGTGCGCGTTATACGACGAATATACCTAAAAATTAAAAAATGCAGCTTGAAAGTATGGGTGCGCCCTATACGCCGGATTTTACGGTAGTTAATAAATGGTAGTTAATGAATGGTGCTGCGTAGGTTTCTCAAAGTTAACTTTTCAGCATGATTATAGTATTTTTATTGTTGTGAGTTAAGAAAATCCAAAATGGGTAGTTGTGCCTAATGGACACCTAACTTGGGAGTAGCCAAAGAAGTAAGCTCCCGATCACAGTGAAGATTTAAATATTTTGCTAAAAATATAAAATAAATTTGTAGAAAATTTCCTTTACAAATATGAATTCGTAACTGCTTTATTCACGTAATATAAAGTATATAATTCGTGTTTATTAAATTTCTACGTAAATATTTTACTCATTTAAATTAATGTCATTCTTTTGAAAATAAACTCATTGGCGCAACAGCTCAAGGCCAACTGTGCCCAACTCATTATACGCGACCTTAGGCCCTGAGGTTCCCAAGCAAGCGTGATACTCATTTATCGACCCACTGAAGGGATGAAAGGCTGAGTCACCCTTGCCCAGCCCGTGGTTTAAACCTCGGACCTGTGGTGTGGAAACGCGAAGCACTAACCACTCAGCCACTGGGCTTCACTTTGGAAAATACACCCCACAATAAAACTTATACTTTTGAAATAAATGTTTACTAGAAGCTTCCTCTGACTGGACAGCATAAAATTCACCAAAATGAAATTAACTAAATTTCAAAATTTAATTTTTAATGTAGATGTCATTTTTTTGTAAAGAATAGTTTAATTAAATCTTAGAAATTAACTTTTATATATTACATCAATATTCTAAAAAACTGTCAATGTAAGTAATTAAGTTTAAAATTTCATCTTTGATAATTATTTTACGTAATATTAATGTGATATTTTTAATAACATTGAATACAATATGGAAACAACTTTTTAAAAAAAAAAAACAAATTTAATTAAATATATTCGAGAGTTCTTATAAAAATTGGGCATTTTGTATCTGATTTTATCAAATTTAATTAAAAAGATCAAATATATCATGCATACCAATTAAAGAATTAAGCAGCATGTCAAATGAAAAAAAATACCCACTATAATTAATTCATTCCTATTAAGTAAATAAATATTTAACATTACCTATGACTTAACGATTCCTTTTTTTTTCTGTAAAGAAATCAATACAAGTTCGTACTCCTAAATTTAATTCAGTTTTTTTTTTCTAATTGTTATAAATTAAAGTTACTTATCTTTTTGAACGTTATTTCATCACAGTGAGGTAAATCTATGCAATTCAGCTTATTTTATAGCAAACCATATTGGTTGAAATTACATAAAATACGTCATATATGTGTACAAATTGCGTTCTTATCTAAAAAAAAATCTGTTTTCCAGGTGCGAAATATTAGAACAAAAGACAAGATTGGCACGTTTATGAAAGGATTGAAAGCTACGTTGTTATACTTTGTGTTGCTTCAACAAAACATTTATGTATTGCTTAATATTAATGCATTTTCAACAGATGCTGTGTATTTTTACCCAGAGGTCAAACCCAACATTTATAAGTTCATATCTTTAAAATGTGAAATTGAAATTTGAATTAAATGGCTGGAAAAATATGAATAACATAATTTTAAATTTTAAATTATTTTGGACTTAAAATAAGCATTGTAAGGAATGGATGTTCTCATATAATTCCAATTTGCATTAGAAATTGATTATAGTATAATTACTCCCTTAACTAGTCTGCATCAACTGGATAATTTTATTTAAGAATGAGCTTTTTCAGTTTTTTGCTACCGTCTTGAAAAATAACCTCTCTTTTTTTCTTCTTCATTTTATGTTATGCCTTTTGTAATTGCTCATTTTTCAATTTCTACTATTAACTCACACTCTCTAAATATTTATTTGTTTGTTTGTTTATTTATTTATCTTGGGGGATTTTTCAATCGTTAATAAAATACATTTTAAAGCGCTCAATTGAGCTGAAATTGTATGTACAGTGAGACCCCGCTTAACGCTGTTTCGTTTAGCGCTGTTTCGGTTCAACGCTGTTTTACTTGAATTGTGGTGTTCCCCGAAGTATTGCACGATGCGTTAGGCTTCCGAAGCAATTTACCTGTGTTTCTTCTTTCCTGTGGTTTTATACGAACGTATTTTTATCGTTTCAAACATTTGTTGACGTTATTGTAAGCATAAATTTATATAAAATAATGATTGCTATATTGTGACAAATATGATTTTTGGGTAATAGTAAAATATACGAAAATAAAGCAACAAGATAAAAAAGCATTTCACTAGAAACTAAAATGCAAGTAATAAGAAGATCAAATACTGGTGAACGTCAATCTCAAATTGAGACTGCATTGAATTTGGCAACTTCAACAATAAGGACCATTTTTAAGAATAAAGAAAAAATACTGTCATCGGCAACTGCAACAACGACAAGCTCTGCAACTAGAATTACCCGTTCTAGAAGTAATACAATAGAGAAAATTGAAAAACGACTTCTATATGGATTGACGACGAAATTGAACGCAATATGCCATTAAGCCAATCTACCTTCTTGACAAAAAGGCAGAAAATGGAGATACAGAAGAGACTGAATGATCTGAAGTGTAAACATACTGACTTAGAACTTTATTTATTCTTATATGTATATTCGTTTATTATGTTTCTATATTTGTAAGAAATAAATTTTTGTTTTATTGTTATAAAAAACATAATTAATAAATTTAATGGTAAAATACCTGACCAATTTTCTACCCATCTTCCCCTAACCCCATTGTTTACATGATGAGATAACCTCGTTTAACGCTGCTTCATACTGCGCTCTACTTTGATGGAACGTATACGCCACTTAACGCGGGGTCTTACTGTATATAGTATCTTCGTTGCGCATTTGTGGATGACAGATGAAATAGAGTTTCATCAGAAGTTATCCATATTTTTGTATCTGTCGCAGGGAAATTATTAAATTAGGGATTTCATCAAATCCCTAAGGGAGATGATCAATTCACGCAAGATGTGTTAAAATAATAAATCTGTAAGGTGATTTCCCTCAGAAAAGTAAGTGATTTGATCAAATCCCTAATCTGTTTCAGTGAAATGATGAACTAATATTGTCAAGAGTTTAAAAGTTTTCATTTAGCAAATATGGTGCATTATTAAAAGTAGAGTAATTAATACAACAATAATCATGGAATTACAAATTATTTATCCGAAATTAATTAACAAAATAATTAGATAATAAAGCTGGTATATTTTTTAAAAGTTGAAGTTTGAAGTTTTATCCAGAATCTAAATTTCAGGCATACAAAAGTGATATATCAATCGAAAGATAATAATGCAAAGAATATAACTAAATAAAAGTAAAAAATGATATTTAGATCATTTTCTTTGGTGCGTAACGTCAGAAGCCCGGCGCTGCCTGGCATGGACGAGGAGAAAGGGGGGAGTAAAAGGGAGTGGTAACGAGCGAAAACAGAGCTCTACAAATGCTGGCTCGTTCATTTCATCATTTCACCAAAACAGTTCGTGAATTTGGTCAAATCACTTACTTACATCAGGGAAATTACCTCAAAGAGGCGTTATTTTAACATTTTGCGTGAATTGATCATCTCCCTTAGAGATTTGATGAAAGCCCTAATTTCATCATTTTTCTGCGATATATCTATCTTTGTGTAACATCAAAGACAGAGGGCAAGAACCTTTTTTTTTTACGGTTTTTACAGACATTTGAGGACAGACTGGTTTATCACTTTGTATAGCCAATTTTCTTTATTCGACGACTAATTGTCGATTATGATTTCTGTTGTTTCTTTGCTAAAGTTCTTTGACGCAGAGGAATTTCTACAATAATAAATCTTTTCGGATTTTTTTTTTCTTTCTTTTTCACCAAGAACTTCTTTTCATCCACATACTTTTCCGGGAGCTTTTCATTGCCAGCCAAATTTTACTTCCTTTCGAAGTTTAAACAATAATCAATTAGAAAAATTTCTTTTCTGATTTTTAAAGGCTTCATTTTGAACAGAATTTGAGCAACCATCATTCAAAAGCTTTAAAAGATTATTTCGGTTTTGTGAACTTTATTTCAAAACCCCCATAATTAACTCCCATAAATAAAAAAAGTTCGATTGGTAATGTAAACGTGTCATTTTTTAAATAAAACTGGTAATGAAGCAATTAAAATTTACCAAAAATAGTTATATGCTTTTAGAACTGGTCACATTAATTATAAATTAACCTGTATTAGCACATCATTACGGAACATTAAAAATCTGTTTTTCAAACATCTATCAGACATTTTGTGATTAATGAGCAGTTTTTTCATGGGTCTTATATTAAAAACTTACAGCCTTTTAAGAAAAGAATTTTTTTTTGGTGCAAAAAGGGACAATAATCATGATTTAGTTACATTTTAGTGACAAAAATAATTTAACTACAAAATAACATTATATCATCAGTGAAATTAATGACCAAGAAAATATTCCTGAAACAACAAGAATATGCTTCAAAAACAATTTATAATCCCAAGTATATACTAAAAAAATATGCATTGGGAAAAACTTGCTCCGCTTTATTTAAAAAATTATTGGAACTCTGTACAAAAAACAATAAAAACACCATCCACTCACATAGAGTAGAAAATGTGTAATTATTTGCCTTTTATATTTACTTAAGGTTCAAACTCGAATTAGTTACGAAGTTAACGCAATTGAAGTGAATTGAAGAAACCGAATTTTAATGAAGTTTTTTCTTTACAAAACTTCACACAGCTGCAGAATGTGGAAGTCAAGTCCTCTTGGCAGCGTTCCCTTAAAAAGCCCATCAAACTTCAAGGACTTTTCTTAACAAATACAAAAGCATTATTCCTGAACAAATGAGCTACCAAAAAATGACGCAAATGATATACGAACAAATGCTATTATCTATTATTAGCTTTTAATTGCATATTTGAAAAGGGAATTTCAATTTACCTTCAAAGTAATCAGTTGACAACACGAATAAAATATAAAAGGTAATAAATACGCAATGAATTTTTTATCAGTTTCGGAGCAAAAGTTCACTGAATTGGCTATTCTTTAATAAATTTTGATGGGTGATTTTTTTTTAAAGTTATTTAAGAGTAAATAAAGGTTGTGATAAATATTTTTGACCTGTTTCTTCTTCTATGAGTAAATGCATAAAAAAAATCTTTGAAATTCCTTTCTATCAGCCATTTTTAATTCATGAATGTAACATCAGCTATGTGGAGTTTTAAATCCTTTTCTGAAGCTGCATCGTTAAAACTTTAAATTTATGTAATGTATTTCAAAATGAGGGAGTTTTCATACAATTTTCTTTTAATTTAATTTTATTTATTTATTTATTTATTTTTATAATTTCTCTATTTTTAGAAGCATTTTTACATGTACTCTACGTGACAGCAAAAATGTAACACCAAGAAAGATAGAGAAAGATACAAATCACACACACACACACAATATAGGCGAAGCTCCCCAAACTATATAAATGCTCTGTGAGTGTTGTATAAGTGATTATATTCTCGATTTTATATTACTTGGTGCGTACAATATAATGGAAGGAATTGAAGGATTTGGCAACTGTCACACACAGTGCTCTGTTAAAGGGAAGAAATTATTAGCGAATATGTTTATCATTAAGAAGAAAACTTCTGTTTTTTCAGTTACTCACACACACAGCTCTCATTCAAAGAGTCATTCCAAAAAATGTACGAGTTTAAGAGAGGTTACATAATCAGACTCAGAGAGGGGGGGGGGGTTGTGGGCGAAATGGAAGAGGGGCCCCAGGAAAAAACTAACCCCACACTTAGCCTTTATTAAGGAACAATATTCTTTTTCTTATCGAAATCTACAGACATACTTAAACAGAACTTGTTTAGCTAGAATTACTTGAGTTTTTTCGTATTACTTTATCTTCAATATATGCATATCAAGCATTTTTTTTTTTTGAAACAGTAAGGAACAAAAGTATATATAAGGGTAGGTTGGACTAAGTGTATCCATCATATCGTAGCGGACAGCAACCTACATGTGTCCACAAAACGCAGACTTTGGAGAAAGTAGACTAGAAGGCATCATATGACTAAATAGTGACATTGTGGAGTTGACTGTGACTAAAAGAATGTTCTGGTGTACTGCTTCCACATATCGCCAAGATTATTGGAATAAACCCTTACCTAGTACTTATCATGTAAGTAATGTATTGATTTGAATCTTCTCTACCATATTACTTTGTTCTTTTTCAAATTGCATATCCTTTGTACTGTTCAGAATGTTTAATTATGTATTTTGGATTCTTTTATAGATTATTTTATTTGTTACGAACCTTCAGTAACATAGACTACCTAATACCTCAACTAGTCTGAATTAACGAAATTCTACTGTAACCGATTGGCCTTTAACGGCTTGCATTTATGACGCAATTTCAAAAGACTACAAGCAACACCAACTTTTTTTGGTGACAGTATCGGGCTAGATCTATAAACACGATAAAAAGGCATAAAGTCATAATCTCCAACAAATTACCATTCTGCTTCTGTAATGACAGTCTACTTACGGACTTGGCGTCTGCATAGTAAATATACTTTGAAAGATCTGAAAATATGAAGACGAATCACTGAAACAGACAGAAAAATACTTTCAAAAAGGGAAAGGAAGAATTCAAATAGAAAATTTCCTTCCATTTTTTTTTACGCAGAGGATTTTTTCTACAACAATAAATATGTAATTATCTAGATTTGTGAGGGTTTGTAAAAAACTCAGATTCAATCCATATTCAGGAACTTAAAATGACGAGAAAGTAGGGGCCAAATACTCATTTTGAGATGACTTCGGAAATTCCCGATGTTTCATATAGTGATTTATAGAAATGTTGTCAGTTTTAATTCCTTTGGGTACATTTTATTGAAATCAAATAAATGAAATAATATTTAAAATAGAAATGAAAATTTCCTAAGAATGTACCTGAAACTAATCCACAAAGTACACGAGACTTGAATTCGCCCGATATAACATGTGAACAGACTGGAATAATATATGTACTTTTATCATTTACTTTATTGTTTATACACTTGTAATTCACTTAAGAAATGTTTTTGATTTCAGATTGTGTTTGGTGATGAAACAAATTAATCTGAAGGGCCTTGCGTATTAAATCATACCTGTAGGATTTGAGAAAAGACAAAAATTTATTTCATAAACAGAAACACTTTAAATGGGAAGTTGCAAGGTTTTGGGGGAGATTTTACTCTCAGAAGAATATGATATTAGTTTTATTTAGAAGGAATAATTTAGCATACCAAGATGTGCTAAAATAAAAAAAATTTGCCTTTTCATGAAGATTTCGTTGAAATTGCCGTTCAGCAAGACAAAGCTGTTATTATTTACAGTGGCAGCTCTCCTTGCCATTTCGATTGGTCAACCAGTTCCTCAGAACTCATACCTATGCAATAATTTTGGGATCTCCCAGTTTTCAAATGTTTGTAAATAATTTAAAGTATTATTTTATTGCTGAGCTAAAGGAGATAATAATAAAGAGTGTAAATATTGTAGACAAATCTACACTCAAAAGTCTTTCTAAGATTATAAAAAAGGGAACTTTTAGTATCACCCTTAAAGATGGCAATGCAATAAATTATTATTCCTCTGGATCTATTTTCATGTGCAAAATAGCATATCACTTTTTCATATTTTTCTTATACATTAATAAAATGTATTCACATCGTTGCAAGCTTAACATTATTTTATTTTAAAGCCGCATTCACACCAAAGCGTACAAACGTCGAATGTTAAGTGTCTAGCCAATCAGTCTTCCTCTCGCCCGAGAAGTCTTTGATTAGCTAGACCCTTAACACTCGACGTTTGTACGCCTTGGTGTGAATGAGCCTTTACTGTTGTCTTGAATCGGCACTAATATATAACCCATGTAAAAATATAGCCTCTAACTAACTTTTAAAAGAAATATAGACGGATTTATAAATATGTGTCTTATTACCTTTTCGGAAATTTAAATAATATGTAAAGGTAAGATTTTAAAGCTCCTATAAAATTTTATTTATTTTAATTCCAAACGTCCTTCTCGATGACTTTCGATACAACTTTATCTTAAGGCGCTTACTCAATTGTTGACTTCGTCACCTTACAATTTTGCTCGTTTTAAAAAAAAAATCTGCTGTCTGTGTTAAGTTTACATTATTAGTTAAATAAAAATAGAAAATAATTTTTATAAATCTAGGACTTTCGAATAAATATGAGCAATTATCTTACATCACAGCACAGACATAAAAAAAATGCTCGAGGACATGTATTTATAAATAACGTCAAGACCAAAATTATTACTACTTCCTGTATTTATTTTTCACGCATTATCATAATTTTTTAATTTTATTTCACGCGCCAACATATTGAATTTTTCTGTATTCTAAAGTGAAAATGTTACTTTTAAAAGTTGATCTACATATTAGCAATTAACTGAAGTAAAACTATTGAATTTCCATTCAGTCTATTCCGAAATTGGTTATCAAATGAATGCTCAAAACTTGAATAAACCTGAGGAGAAACAAGTTGCACCTAGTCCATCGTCCATTCGGCCAGAATCTCAACCTACTCTACAAAGATCATCCAGCGCTTGTAAACGTAACGTGTCATTGTCCGTAGCCTTCCAGAAATCCGTTAATTCGCTTCGTACTAAGCCCATAACAACAGATACTGTAGCGAAATACATGAGTAAAAAATTTGGAATTGACCTCATGCAGAATCTTTCTTCTTTAAATATTGTTACCCGATCCGGAAAAGAATACGGATGGGCTGATGACAAGGTCAGTAAACAAGTAATATATATAAAAAAAACTAAGTCAATTCCTACTTAGATCAACAAAGAAAAATTTTATTTCAGCTACTTTTTATTAAATAGTTACAATTAATATAAATATGTATATACATATGACAGAATCACAACATTAAGTGGTAATTAATTTTTATTAATTATCATTAAAGTATCGTACTGTCATCCAAAATATTGTGTATATAAAATTTCAGTTCAACTGAATGCTTTAAAACGTGAGAAAAAAAAATCGGTTCAGGTGTAGTATAGGGGGGCCACTTGGCGTAGTCCTTTTTTTAGGCGACTAAAAGTGGTCGCCAAGGTACTTTTTTCGGAATTTATTATTTATTTTAGAATGAATTCGATATCTCACCATAACATGAAGATAAAAATCGCCAAATCCAAAGAAAAATAGCCAAATCCGAAGTGTCCCCTCCCCCCTCCCTATACTACACTTGAACCAAAAAATCGGTTCTATTGAAGTTTTGCCCCAAATCGCTAAAAATGAAGCCAACGTGGTTATATCTGTAATTCTTTAAATAATTGGTTTCAGTCAATTAATTTTAATTAATTATAATTAAATTATCGTATTTTTACTCAAAACAATAGTGTATAGGAAATTTCAGGTCATATGAGAGCTTTAAAATGTGAGAAAAAACCTTGGAACTAATTTGATAACGGGGGTAATAGCGCCAAGTGCTGCTTGGCGTGATCCTTATCACGCCAAGCAGCGTTTCTTGCTGCTGGACTGAAATCCAATATGGCGGCCTAGCGGTAGTTTAATGATACACAATTTTAAAGAAATGTTTTGAAATACATTTAAATGTATTTCAAATAAAGGATATAGGAAGAGTTTGAGAATAACCTAGATCAATCAATAAATAATGATTAATATGTCATAAAAAGTAGCATGTACTAATAGTATTATAAGCAGCATATAATAAGCTCATATTATTTTATCGTAATTTTATGTAATATTCATAGAGTACGATTATATAACGGTTATTAGAAACAATAATCATAATATAATTAAATAGTAATTATTAAAAAGAATAATCGTCGAATTGTAAAAAAATAAAAATAATGCACAAGAGAACTCGTAATACAGAACTATAAATAAATAACATAAGAATAGCTATAAATAAACAACAAAAATAGTTATAAATTAAATAATATAATAATTATAATTAAATAATAATTATTATAATTAAATATTAATTATTATAATTAAATAATAATTATTATAATTAAATAACAATATTAATTATAAATAAACAACAAAGTATGTAGTAATATTTACAAATAAATACTAAAAGAAACAATTATAAGTAACGAATATTATATGATTATTACACATAGTAATAATTGCATTTTTTTTTCATTATGAATAAAATAATTACATAATGTATGTTAAAAGTAATTTAGAATTTAGAATATCAATTACAAAGTAGTGAAAGCGTGCAATATGGAACTTGCACTGTAAGTTCCTTCAACGAATTTCATCGAACAAAGAACGTAAAAAAAAACATTTTTAAAACGAAAATAAATTATTTATAGCGATAATTAAAAGCACAACACTTATTCTTTTAAGAAAAAAATATTCTATTACTCACTCATTTTAGAAATATCCATATTCGAAAGTAGCCCATAATTAAACAGAAGACGCAAATAGAAAAATTAAACTGAAAATGGTTAAGTTTTTAAAGATATCGTCTGAAATTAAAGGGTTATAGCGGAAAAAACGAATAAAAGTTATTTCTAATATACGTTATCCCCATGGCAACCACATCGACAGACAATGAAAATATTAAGGTAACCATATTGTAATATTATCGCCCATCTTGGCGAACATAAACAACAGCTTGGCGCTACTACCCCCGATATCAAATTAGCACGAAAACCTTTTTAAGTTTTGACACAAGTCGCCAAAAAGGATGCCAATGGGGCTGTAGTAGTAATTCTTTGAATAATTAGTTCTAATCAATCAATTTTCATTAATTATAATTAAATTATTGTATTGTCATCCAAAATAATCATGTATATAGAATTTCAGCTCAATTGAACGCTTTATAAAATGTATTTTATTAAGTTTGAAAATTCCACCAAGATAAATATATAGAGAGTGTGAGCTATTAGTAGGAATTCAAAAAGCATAAGCACTTGTGGGAACTGCGTAATATTTTACAATTTTATTTAATATTGAGCTGCATCCTATCTTTGTTTATCATCAACTTGAAAAATCAAAATTTGTGTTCGGTTTGAATAGGAATACCCACACAGTTGTGGTTATTGTCCGAAGGAGCAAAAATGAAAAAAATTTATGGCCCTAAGAATAAATTCAAGTAAAATTGCTTTTAAAAATATGAAATTAAGGACGTTCTAATAAGAATATTTGGTACTGACATTATCGCAACCTATTGGCGACATTATATGAAACGAAACACAAGGTTGCTAATTCAACACGTACGACACATAGGAAATCAGGATTGCCAACTTGGCGAGTTATAAATAGAGTTGGAGATTTTTGCGATAATACGTAAGTACCGAATGGTTCAAGTGTAGTATAGGGGGCCACTTCAGATTTGACGATTTTTCTTCGGATTTGGCGATTTTTATCTAAATGTCATGGTGAGATATCGAATTCATTCTAAAATAAATAATAAATAATTATGAAAAAAGTACCTTGGTGACCACATTTAGTCGTCAAAAAAAGAACTGCGCCAAGTGGCCCCCCTATACTACACTTGAACCGTACCGAAAATTTGGTATTTTTCCGTTTCGGGGAGCTGTAAAAATGCAACAAAAAATTCACCAAATGTCAGTTTTAATTTGTTAATTGTGGAAAACCTACCACACAATCCATGAGTTCGAGTGCTTACGGCTCATATGCTGAAAGAAGTTCGGAGAGTGCGTAGGTAACCCTACTCTCTGTTAATGTGAATCACGTTGTAGGTTATTACCTTATTTTGCCTTTCATGTCTAATTTGGCAACAAAAAAATTCACTCGTCGCCAAAGACTTTCCGAAACAGAAAAGTACCGAATACTTTGATATTCGGCCAAAAATGGTAATTGTTTAAACTTACGGAACAATTCCATGAAAAATGTAATTTTTCAAAAGTGGCAGCATTCTGAAAAAAAGAAATCATTCGAAAGAGAAAAATTGAAATTTTAAAGACTTAATGAACAATTCATGTAAAAAATTTAACTTAAAAAAGATATTAAAAACATTCTAAAATTATTCCAATGATTTTTGCTGAACCACATAACTTTTCTTACGCCATCATGCGGATTCTCTCCTTTCGAACGGCATCTCGGTTCATATATCTACCTATATATATATATATATATATATATATAACAATTACATTCTTCCGAATACTATCTCCATATTTCGGATACATTCCTACTTTCAGCAACTCAGGTGTCGTCCACGTCACTTGACCATGGTTCAAAATTACGTGGTCCGTCGCCAAAAGCCCTCGTGTAGCTGAACAGTGTGACGTTAATATTCACTCAAACTCAAACTCAATACTTTCAGCAATCAAATCTTGTACATAAAAATTTCCTTTTGCTTCCAAAGAATTTAAAAAATCTTGCACGTGACTCATTCTAAATAGCATCCGGCACTCACACATAATTATGACCCATAGTTATGAATTAGCAAAAATTTAATCATTATTCTCTTTCATCAGGGAAAACAGCGCTTAGCATTTGTTGTGCTTCTTTTTATACTAAAAAAGGTACATACGTATTAGCATCACCGCAGCCAAACTGGTGTCACGCGAATCGCGTCATTTATCGCCAAAATTAATTAATATTTTTTTTTCATACAAAACACGTTAGAATCTTTATTTTGATATCAAGGTGCGATTCACATAGCGCCAGTTTTTCAGCGGTGACGCTAATACGTAAGCTTCAATATTTAATTTTAACAAAAAGTTTAACAGGGGCATAACTACAGAAGAAATTTTTATTTCTTTATTGTTTAATCTAGAGTTATCAAAAAAGAAGAAAAGAGAATCTGGATGCCCCTACAAAGGTAAGTAGCCATCTTTTTTTTTTTTTAAGAAACACACGATAGCATCTTGTTTAGTATTGATAATATTATTTTAACTTATAAATCGCGCCTCCGTGGCATCTTGGCAAATTTTTAAAAATTATCGCCAAGCGTAAACTAAAATAGGATTGAGCCAAGAGCAGATAGCCATTGAAATCCTAGTTTTGTCCAAGCCTTGGCGATTGAAAAGTAATGAGCTGAAACCACTTTTTTCTTCATTAGATTTGCAAGTTTAGTCATAATACCTACGATTGCGAGTACTTCATTTCCAAAGTCGGACAAATAAAGCTGTGGATTAAAATATAATCAACGCGGGGCGGGGGGGGGGGGGGGGCAGTTTTCCAAGTGTTTCAATAAATCACAAGGCTTCCTGAAAGCAAGAAACACCTATATATTTGGGTTCAAAAACAAGCATTTCACGACACGGATCTGTGGATCGCCCCTTGATTCATAAGCCCGAATGAAAATAATCAATTTCAAAAGAATCAACCCCAGGGATTCTCAAAATAGAGATCACTCAAAATAAAAATTTATGATGCGATATCGACGTCATTCTGGTAAATCTTTTACTCCATAAGCCTCGATAAATTGAAATACGGAGTAAGTTGAAGTAACAGGCCATTAAAATTTGAAAGACGGCTTTTGGCTTCATCTTGGCGTAGTTTAAAAAGCATCGCCACGAGGTGCGCTAAAATAGAATTTAACTCAATATTCAAGTAAAAACTTAAATTAATATGTTTTTGTGTTCAACTCTTCTTGATTGTCTAAAGCTTGAGATATATGGCCAGTGTTTCAGTTCAAAATCCTATTAGTTCTTTTCTTATAAGTAAAAGTCATTTTTCGTGATAGACGCAGCATTTTGCAATAAACGTAACATTTAACTTTTTTGAAGCGTCCGTATATCTATATATATATAAGCAAATGCTTGTATATATGACCTCGTTTAATTCCAACACCATTCAACCGATCACTATAAAAAATTGGCATGTATATGGGGTTTTTTTGTGTGTGTGGAGAAGGTTTTGGTGCTACTCTCTTTGTTGCAACTCCCCACCATGTGGCGCTACAGCATATCAACTTCTGCACCGTTCAATCAATAGCCAAGTTGGCGACATGATCACCGAAAATGATGCTAACTTGGCTATATCGCCAACATTTTACTTTGTTTCCATTGAATCAATATTAGAACGTAAGAAACGGCGTTGCTTGCGAATATTACAATTTTGACATAAAGTAAATACAACAGAAAGTAATATTAACAAATTACACATCTAGATATAAATTATTTATACTATTTTAAGGCTGCCTTCGATAAAAGTACGAGAGCTCTAACTAAACGCGAAGCATATTTTCAGACAGAAAAATGACCAAATTTCCATGGAAATTTGCAATATTATAACTCGTACCTCTGTTAACAATATAGTGTTTTTAAAAATTTCAAAATATTTCGTGAATACTTTCTTTTTTGCTTTAATACGTGAAGGCAAAGCCCATTTAATATTACGGTATAGGATAAAAAATGCGAAACACATTTTTTACCAGAAAAAATGAATCAACTCGGTTAAAAATGGGAAGTATAATAAAAAATGCTGCTCTCTAAAGGATAGAGAAGCCAGAATATCATATTAATTTTTTCATTTCTCTTATATCTGAAAAAGTGTTCCTAATTCGGGTCCTATTTTTTAACATTAACCGAAAACAGCCTTAAGCATTCATTACACAAAATTTGTAACAATATGTTACTTTTGCTGAGCAGAGATCAGCTTAGGAAGATGTTTTACGGGGGTGTTATAAACAAATAAAAATTATCAGCTATTAGAACTACAGACTTAAAATTTAACAAATATGATTTTTTGTTCAGCTGAGATATGCAAAAAGCTTTTTTTTTTAATTTTGTTTTGCTTAATTTGTAATTCACGTAAAATTAACTCATTAAAAACTTCTTTATTCTCCCATCTGTATTGTTTAATTTTTCAACTAAACCGTGCGAAGGACGGTTATACAAGCTAGTATTACATAAAAGTTTTAGAGAGAGAAACGATATAATTCAGTATTTCATTTAAGACCACTTTTTACAAGGTTTGGCAGATTTTTTTCTTGAAAGTCAAATTTATTAGTACAGGGGTGGGCAATTGTTTTGGCTCAAGGACCACATTGTACTAGCGTAGGAAACCGGAAGGTCACATCTTTTTTAAATGTTTGTATTCATTAGTTAACTTTGCATCTCAGAAAAGGTTGAATTGTACCATAGAATTAAATAAATAGAGGTTTAAAAATAGTGACAGTTTTATTCAATTCATTTACTGGTGCAAACTTCATATCGTCTGTATTTGTAAGCACATTTAATCTAGAATCTTAATGAAATACACACAAATTTACCCTATCACACGTTTTTACAAGCTCTTATTTAACATGCAATGTAAAATGTTCGGGTGGAATCTTGCAACTCAATTTTGAAGCTGATATCTTCAACCGATTGAGCTGAAATTTTGTACGCTCGTTTTGTTTGGATGACAATGCATGTTTTAAACCATTTATAATCCGATATCGCAATTAGTTAAATGATATTAATTAAAGTAGTTTGTTCGGGTGGAATCTTGCAACTCAATTTTGAATCTGATGTCTTCAACCGATTGAGGTGAAATTTTGTATACGCGTTTAGCTCTGATGACAATGCACGTTTTGACTATTTACACTCCGATATCTCAATTAGACAAAAAGATATTTAAAAATGTAATTTGTTCGGGTGGAATCTTGCAACTCAATTTTAAAACTTATGTCTTCAACTGATTGAGCTGAAATTTTGTATACACCTTTAGTTTGGATGACAATGCAAGTTTTGATTATTTATATTCCGATATCACAATTAGTTAAAAAGATATTAATTAAAAAATTCTTATCCATATTATAAGCTTACTTTACCTCTTTCCATGATACCTCGTAGCCTAGTGGTTAGAGAAAATGACTTCAAGTGAATTGCCACGGGTTCGATTTCATGGAGCTCGCAATTTTTTAAATTTAATTTAAATCACTTTAATTTTCCTTCAAAAATTGTTTATCTTGATCAAATTTAAATTTCCACTTCTTTCCTGTTTTTTACAAGCTTTTATTTAACTTGCAATGTAAAATGTTTGGGTGGAATATTCCAACTCAGTTTTGAAGCTGATGTCTTCAACCGATTGAGCTGAAATTTTGTATAGACGTTTAGTTTGGATAACAATGCATTCTTTGATCATTTATATTCCGGTATCTCAATTACTTAAAAAGATATTAATTGAAGTAATTTGCTCGGGTGAAATCTTACAACTCAATTTTGAAGCTGATGTCTTCAACCGATTGAGAGGTGAAATTTTGTATACACGTTTAGTATGGATGACAATGTATGTTTTGACTATTTATACTCCGATATCGCAATTAGTTAAAAAGATATTTAAAAATGTAATTTGTTTAGGTGGAATCTTGCAACTCAATTTTGAAGCTGGTGTCTTCAACCGATTGAGCTGAAATTTTGTATACACGTTTAATTTGGATGACAATGCATGTTTTGGCCATTTATATTCCGATATCACAATTAGTTAAAAATATATTAATTAAAAACCCTTTACCCCTGTTAGCTTTTTATTCTGCCTAGCATTATATCGGATTGAGCTTAAAGAAGTTCCTATTTCTTAATCATTTTTAAAAACCCGTCTTATTCTTTCTACCAAACTGAGACAAAAAAATAATTACATAATCGGAAAGATCATTTATTTCGTCCTTATACGGTGTAATTCTTTTTAAAAAATAATGATATTTTCTATTTTCTACGATTTTTTTTAAACTGCATTTTCATGAAAATTATTTCTTAATCGTTCCGTATTAACTTTTTTCGTTTTATTGAATCGATACTCTGCACTAAAAAAGTTCTGGCTTTTCTCTTATATATAGAAACAGTCATTTAAAAAATAAAATACCTGAAACCATTTTTTTCTACGATTTTTCAAAAAATACTCAAATTTTTAATAAATTATTTAAAAACTTCGTTATTTTTAAAGATAATCGCACGAAACGCGTATTTTTCGTTTGTAGAATAGTATTATCCAAATTCTGCACAAAGATTTAAAAAATTGGTTTAAAATTACGGATTTAAAAAAAAAATGTATTTTCTAATATAGTATTATAGTTAAAGCAAAAAAAAAAATGAGTTTTAATATTTTGATTAATTTTGCTTTGTCCAATGTTGTTTTGGTCTTACAGTGTTTATCCCCGTCCCCTATTATCCTCTTGTTGCGGCCCGAGTGAAATATCTATCATATGTACGTGGCCCGGCGGGAAAAAAGATTGAGTACCCCTGAGCTAGCCTGTTCGAAATTAACTGGCAAACGACATTGCAACAATGATGCGTTGAATGAAATGCATAGACTGACAGCGATAACTTAAAAGTTAAAAATAAATTAAAAGTAAAAAAAAAACTTTTGAAAAACAAGCTTTTATTTAAATGCTCTAAAAAGAATAAAATAAACTGTTCTTTTAAAAAAAATTTTGCTATCAACTTATAACGTCATTACACAATTTATGATATAAGAGCTTATCACACATTTAAATAAAAGCATCAGAGCATTTAATAATAAAAAGGAGTAACTTGAAGCATTTAAACCTTATTAATTATTGAACAATCAGTATTTTCTTAATGTGTAGTTTTTGAATTCGTATTTTTTTTTAACCGAGTCATCTATATTAGGATTAGTTCTTCAAAATGTTTACAATATTAGGTTGTTTTTTATGTGTGTATCGGTTAATTTTAAGCCATATTTTGATTTTATTATGTTCATAATGAAAAATATTGGTTCATAAACATGTTGATCCAAACCCACAACAATATCTGACCGTCAAATCGTGTACATTTGGAAAATTGCTTGTTGGTACAATTTTCCGAAATTCAAAATATCTGATTTCTTGCAGTTGCAATAAGTTCCTTATATTTGCTTATCAGTGTAGTATTGGGTTGCTGGTCAAAAATTTCGATTTGGATTTTAGGTGAGTAACAATTAACGTCTTGCACAAAAATTACGAAAAAGGATCTATGAAAAGGATCTACCACTGAATTAATCCTGCAAAATGGATATTAACTTTTAAAATCAATCTTGACTCGTAGTATTATTAACTTTGGTAAATAGTTCCTATATTAATGTGAAATAAGTTAATCTTTCTCCAAAATCGAGACAAGAAAAAAAAAGCAAAAATTTGTGAGAGTAGATATCTGATCAATTAGGGAAGGAAAAATAAAATATTTTCTTTGTAATTTTATGGCCCATTGTATCGGTAAAAAAAAGATAAATCCTAAGACCAATCTTCATTTTTGTGAAACAAACTCACTGGACAGTTCATTGTTTGCTTCCAAATACTTGAAAACACGCTCCATCAAATAACAAAATCTCACGAGGACAGTTCCTTTCAAAAGCCAGCGCACATAACAATGAAGGAGTATTTTCTACACAATAATTTTATAGTGTAATGCATTTGAGTACTTTTAAAATAAAGTTTTTGATGGGTGCTTTTTTGTCTTATACAACCTCATTTCAATAAAACTTCAAAAATTTGGTACTTTTTAAAGTTTCAGATTTTGCTATAAGTCTTCGCTTGCCACTGTGACGGCTCAGCCGTGCCACAATGTAGCATGCGTGCTGTGGGTTGGTCACCCCTAGTCTAGACATAAGTATACATTGCACAAAAAAATGTAGGAACAGTAGCGCATGCATACGTGATATGGCAAGAATTAATATTTTAAATCGACTGACTTAAATTAGTCTGTTCTTTAATAATACAACTGAAATTGTTATTCTTATGCGAAATATGATGAAAATTTAAATTCTCGATTTGATGATATTTCAGTATGTTTTTAAGACTTACCAAAAGTTTAAAGCATCAAATAATGTCCCTATCGACACACGACTTTTTTTTCAAAGTATTAGAATGTAGAAAAAATATTGCTTTTCATTTTTTTTATATATGAATATGAATCTATTACTTACGTATTATCACAACCTATTGAGGCGACATTATATGAAACGAAGTACCTGGTTGTCAATTCAGCGAGTACGACACATAGGAAATCGGGGTTGCCGACTTGACAAGTTGTTAATAGAGTTGAAGATTGGTGCGATAATACGTACTATGAATTTTTATAAGCCCCTAAACTAAAATAATTACTTTGTAATGTAGCGTGAAGTACTTCAAGCATCGTCACATGCGTCTTAATTTTTATCAAGGCCATTATAATGGGCTCAATTCATGTGACGTCATAGTCACATGATAGTGAAAGCTACGTGATTCTAGCCAATCAATTCAAAAACTCATGCGACGTCATAGTCACACGATAAAAACTATCTAGTGTTTTCAGCTAATCAGTTCACGCGCTCCGGTGTTGCCAAGTTTTGCTCTTTGCAGAAACTTTCTCTTAAAAAGTGCATATGTATACAAAATGTATTTTATTTAAAAGTATAAACATAAAATATGATTTCTTTTAATTAAAAAAATCTTTTTGAAGAAATTTTTTTCCCTATCATTTAAACATCTTTACCCAAATATGAAATTTGAAATTTTATCTGAGTTTTACAAATAGAACAAGTACCATTAGTTTAATGTCTGTTTTGAATTCAATGGAAAACACGTGTTTGTTTTTATCATGTGACTTCATGAATTAAGCCCATTTATAAAAGTATGAAATATTATGTGTACTAAATTCATTTCACATAAAGCCTTTATTTAATTCTTTTTTTTTAAATAGAGGAAAGAACTGACCATATTGCAACTTTTGAAAGCATTGCATATTACTTAATACAGATTATGGGTTATTTTAAAAGAGCATTCTTTTTTTCTTAATTTACTTTCGCATCCTTAACTTTAGTTTGATGAAGTAATTATTAATCAATTCTTACTGAATGGGAATTATAAATTTTGAATGCAATAATAAATTTGAACACTTTTTCTTTCAGGAAATCTCAAAAAACCGGGCCAATGCCTCAACAACACAAAAAATAACATGTAAGCAACCAAAGAAAAAGTTGATATTGAAAAACACTCTGCATACTTGTTCAAAATCAACAGAAGCATCTAAAGACCATGCAAAGAAAAGCAATGCATTTGTAAAAGGAACAGTTATTGAGAGATTGGACGAGAAAAAAAATATAAATATGGAAGATAGGAAAAAAGTTAAAAGGATAAAAAATAATTAAAGTGAAAAGTATATGTGCTCACGCAAATGTATTGATTTAGAAAATACTAAGTTACAAATTAAATATGTCCTTTTTGATTGTTTATTTAGATCTTGAACAAATTTCGTTAAAACTACATGTTTAAGAAACCAATATCAATAAAATATTTACTAGGTTTTTGATATTTTGTAATTTATTCGTTTCAGTAAATGTTTGGAAGTCCAAAATTGCCGCAATTTAAAGTTTCGGTCTGCCAGTCATTTTAAATTCTACAACAGGATGTTATCTTATATATAGACACCTACACCAGTACATTTGAATGCAATAACGAGCATCTGAAAGAGCAAAAAAAATTCTTTTCCTAAAATCGCATTTTTTTCTGATATTTTAAAATAATAAAATGGTTTCTAAATGTTTCTTAAGTATCTGAATACCTGCGAATTAATCACTGTAAAAGACAAAAAAATATTTTCAGAAATTAGATGAACATTTGATTTCAGAAAACCATTTTGTTCTCTCTTTCGGATGCACCTCGTTGCATTCAAAAAAGTACAATAGTCGAGGTTCAAGAAAAAAATATAGTACTTCTATAAAAATAACATTACATGTACTAATTCAAAATGACTCTCGTCTATAAGCGCATAAAGTAGTTTTTTTTATTGCTTAACGGCTACAGCTACCGATCAATTTTACTAATTTTGCCTGCTTTCACCGATATTAAACTTAATTTTCAGTAATTTTTAACAATAATAAACTTCTTTAAAATTTATTATAGCAATGATATATAAATTTTTCTTACAATTAGAATTAGATTATAGTCAAACTGTTTGTATACATCTGTGAAGCCATTTTTACAATCTATTGATGCATTATAAAATAATTTAGGCATCTTCAGAAATTCAAGAAAGAATTGAATTAAACTACATAAAGAGATTGTTATGATAATGATGAGTTGCTATATTTATCTCGAGTGCATTTTTCTTATAATTTGCCTTTGTTTGTAATATTTTGGTGTCTAGCTTTAAACTACAGTTTTATATAAGTAAGTGAAATTTTCACGATTTATTTGTGGAAATCACCAATGTATGATGGTAATTAAAATGGAAACGTAATTTCTAATCACATATTCGGAGGAAATTTTACGAATTGCTGCAACACAAATCAAACCGAATATTGAAGATTTGATCAAACAAACAAATGTCAATTTCGCATTAAGACTAAAATACCTGCCATCACCCGGCGGTAATTGAAGTATTTTTGGTTATAAAGGTATTTCGTAACATTGTTTCGTAAAGTCACGTTCATTTTTTTCATAATTAAAGAAACTGCAAAGTATTTTCATTCCACTTCTCTATTTAACTTTTTTGGAACCAACACACACACACACGTGTGTGTGTGTGTGTGTGTGTGTGTGTGTG
>BMAV01020253.1:109521-133955 GCA_019973955.1 Trichonephila inaurata madagascariensis
GTGATTGCTAATTAAAAAGAATTCAAAAATCCTTATTTTTTCATCACTGCTTCTGTTTTAACTAAAATTGTTCCATAAAAATGTCTATTCCTCACATTCAATAAAAGAAATATCGAAAAAGACTTAACATTTAAGTTTAAAACACTTTTTTTTTTCGAAATATCATCCTTTATTTTATTATCCAAGTGTACTGCATGAGTATTTAGATTTCAACGCATATATTTTCTTTTCAACATGTTTTGGTTCTAATAGTCTCTTTAATATATATAATTTTTTAATTCATAATCCATCTAATTCCCGTGTTAACATTATAAATTTACTTTTTTAACTGAATGAACTTTGTTTAAATAACATTTTTGAAACTCTGAATTCATTCAATCACCATTTCAAAAGAAACACAATACAGAAAATGAGATTGCGACAAAAATGCCGGAACAAACAGTTAAAAGAATTCCAAAAAGAAAAAGCTCATGTTAAAATTCCAAGAATAACATTAAATAAGTAATTTGTGTCTTCTTCCATCCACTTTTGCCGAAATTTACACGTGTTTAATACTGTTTTGAACTCTTTGTACTTAGTATTTCAAATTTTTTCAGTCTTTGATTTTTCTATTGGAAACAGTTTTCTGTTAGGTATCTAATACAAAGTTCCACTTAAATAAAATATTGATGTCTAGTTAAATTATTGAATGAAAACATGATTCATTATCAAATTTAAAGAAATAGTATATTGCATCGTATTTTGATAGCATAAAATTGACATAAAATTTTTTTAAAATTCATCCAGTTACGCACTGATTCTCAGATAAATTCATTTCGAATTTTAAATTCAGTTCCCTAAAAAAGGCAAATTTCTGGAATTCATACTGTAAAAATATTAACGAGCTTTTGAAAAATGTGGTACACAAAATTTCAGGCAACAAACTCAAAATATATTATGATGTACAAAATCGTTTTTGGCTTATTTTGCATCATAGCTAGTAAGTGTTAATATTAAAAGTGTTAAAACTAGTTATTTCATTCATAATTACTAAAGAAAATAATTCATATTAAGAAATTACATCAACACAAATAAACTACTTCATATAAAATGAATTAAATCAAAACTGTTTGGTTTTTTATTGTAATATTTATTTTTTAAAAAATCTTACAAGATTCAAACAGCTGGCTATTTTAAATTCAGCCTTATTTTCAATAGAGTATCATGAATATTTTAAAGCAAAGTCTTTCCATGCTATTTTAAAATTAAAAATTAGTATTTGAATTCAATTTCTCAGAGTGTAATATTCGTCATTAAAAAATTGGTCATTACGACAAAAATTAAAATCAAATATTTTAGGAAATATATTTTGGAAAAAAAACTGTTACTTTACATTTGTGAAAGAAAAGAGTTATAAATAAAAAAAACCTATTATACACTATTATTATCTTTGGATTTGTAATAATATGAGAAAAAGCTCTCTACTGTTAATGAACATTGTAAATATACTATGCAGATATCTTGATGCATCATCAAAGGACTAAACCATGAATTTCTGATGCTAAAAATTATATTAAGAAAATTAAATATTTTACAAACAAAACAAAAAATAAAAATCTCCATTTTTTTTCTAAATCAGTAATTTTTTCATGAAAATTATAAATTGTTCCGTAAATGCTTAAAAGGCTCAAAAAAATTTTGAATGTGAAGTAAAGCAATCTACAAAGGTTAATTCTACGTACCACTCAATTTTGTCATCATTAATACAATGGTTATGCATTGTTAATTCTTGTTACCCAACCTTTACATCTTCATTGAACGTACATTTCTTGCATATTTGGTGTGCAAGATTTTTCCATCTTGCCAACATCGAAAGCACAAATATATAATAACATATTCATAACAGCAATACAACATATTTGAATAGTTCACAAATGCTTCACCCGTAGGCACGTATTCGCCACGTCTTTCTCCAGGAATGGCTTCAGTTTTAAAAAGGGTTTTAACATAATTCCGAGTTTCATTTTAAAGTGATACCTGAAGAAAGACGTAATGGGGGAAAACGTTTAGTGTCCAAGTAGATCTTCCCACTTAGGGGATATTCTTGATATTATTTGGATATATCTTGTCTTCAAACTTCAAATATTTCAGTTTCACTCATTTTCTTCCCCTTGTATTTAACGAGAAGCTGTAGGCTTCCATTGCCGAGGTACGGTATTGAAATTTTGGAAGACCATCTTCTTTGGTGTAGAGAATCCATTTTGAGGAAGAACAGATCTTTCAGGTATGTTCGGTAATGGAGAAAATATTTCTGGTTGATACGCAGGCTCGACTGAAAATTAGAAAGATAACAATAGTCACTCAAAGTTGAAAATTTGGTTTGGTTTATTCAAAAGACGTACAGTAACCAGAATAAATAATAAAATGTACATGTAAAAGATTCTAAATAGAATAAAATATTCAAAGTACAACAAATCCAAAACAAAGACAAAACAAAAAAAAATTAACGCTTCTCAAATCCTGCATAGCTTTCTCAATAACTGATTTCAGAATTGTTTTTTTTAAAGTAGAGCTTCAAGATTTAATTCACAATATGCTTAATAGTATATTCTTTAAGAAAAACATATAATTACTTGCGTTTCTATCTTAAATACTCAGCAATAAATACTTATAAATTTCCTATTTTATTATATTTTCACTTTTTTGGTATGGTAGTTCACAATTTTCAAGTAAAAGTGCAAGCTCAAATTCTGATTTCAACAAGCATATTGGGCAGGAAAAGATTGCTGCACATTTATCAAAAACAAAGACCACCTGTGTGAGCCTAACTGGCAATTGTTTGCTGTTTTGAACTCATGATGCATATATACAAATTAAATGAATGCCTAATTCGTCTGTAGCAGAACTATTCAAGTTTGATGCAAATATTGAGTCGGTACACTTTATAAAGAGAAAACTTTTTTTTTCTTCTCATCAGAATCTGGAACAAATTCTATTTCCAAGTACAAACGATGAATTAAAACTATTTTGAAAAGCAGATTTAAAAATAACAAAAAAAATCGAGCTAAACTAATTGCAAACAATGAGATCATAACGCAAATATAATATTTATTTGTTATAACCGAAATCATCCCTTACTTGGTCTTTCGATACCCATCCATCCTCTGGGAGCCTTGGCGTGATATATATCATGTTGGGCAGCAGCCGGTGTCATAGGTATTGGTGGTGACAGGCATCCTTCCATCCTTGATGGTTCCCTGCTCACGGTGGGAGTATTGGAATTCCTACGCTTAGTCTCTGCTGCTTTTATCACAGTATCTGCCAAGTGGTCGGGATTCACTCGGGCGAAGGCAGCGTCGCAAAAGCCGTATGGAGATTCCATGGCCGCCTCCCAGGGGCTTTTGATTAATTTGACGTCCTGTGGAAAAAATAATTATATGAATTACTATTTATTGTATGCAAAGCAGAAATATGAAATAATTATTATATAGAATAGTAGCACTAAAGTTTAGTTACAGATAAATTTTCCGCTTGTAATTTTTAGTTTAACACGGCTTTTGAATGGTAACATATAAATAATTAAGGCTTTAGGATGATTTAATATTATTACTAGTATAATTTTTCAGAATATGAAAATAGGAGAAAAAAAATTAAATATCTTGTATATGTAACAAAACGTTTTGAAAATGTTTCGACATACACAGGTCAGAAATCTTTGAACGAAATATTTCAAGACTTGAAATATCCTCATAAAATCATTAATATGGAAAACCCCAAGTGTACACATAAAGTTATGAATACTCAATAGACACACTATTCATACACTCATATATTTTGGCAAATGTGATAACAATTCTTTTATTCTTATAACATTAATAGTAGTAGACAAATTCATTGTATATGTGAGGCGATTATGGTGGTACATCCGAATGTGAATGTAAACGCAATTCCTAAAATTAGTCCAGGAAATTTTCTAGGGCAAAAGCTTAAGCTTAAAAATCTAACCCCCCCCCCCCTCCCAAAAAAAAAATACGACTTTATAAATCTTCATTGTCACTCTACTTATCAGCAGGATTAAAAAAATGGAGGACATATTATGAATCGCTTATTCGAAAAAGGCTTTTGAAATGGTTTTCTATAATTATCTCTGGAACTAAAGATTTCATTTGAATGAAATTCAGATCATATGGTGTTTCTATGCCATTCTATGCGTGGTTTTAAAAAGCTAAGATGATTCCATAAAAGAAATTGGAAATTAACTAACTATATTAATTAAATAACAAATCCATTTGTATCAAATTTAATTCATTTTATAAAATTAAGAATTGTACTGTTTTTAAGCAGCTGAGATAAAAATTTAAAAAAAATATATTATTATTATTATTATTTTAATAAAATTTTTATCCTGGAGAGAGAGAGAGAGAAAAATAAATTCCGAATTTAATCGAATCTAAACCACGTTATTTTTCCAGTATTAATGCTACTTAAAATCGGGCGTGGCTTAGAATCGAAGGTAAAACATTTGTCGAATGTTAGAAATGGAGTTTCCACCCCTATCAAACTGGAAAATTTGACCATCCATTCTGGCCACTTGCATCCATGACTTTTCCCTTTCCGTAGTTTATCTTTTCAATATAGATTTCCAAACATTTTTGAACTGGTGCCCCCTTTTCTAGTGAATATTTTGATACCGCTCCCTTCCCACTCCAGAGAAATAAGAGCGTACATAATACATGGAGAAAGCACGAAATAAATTTTCAAAAAATATCCTGTTACTAATAGAATGTATCTTTTTAATTTAGTTTTTTTCTAAGGCCCCCAATTTTTTTTTACTAGCAAATCTGAAATAGCTATTGCCACGAATATGCAATTTTAAATACATGCAATCAACATAAGGTAACTAATATTACAGTTTACTTTTGTTAGTACATAATCAGCGTGTTTTTTTAGACTATATTTGGTTAATTTGCCCATGCCCCTCCATACCATCTCAAAACTCTCTAACTTATTCTGAGTCTTTCACTGCCCCCCTGAAAGCCTCAAACGCCCACAAAGGGGAGTTATCGCCCACGTTGAGAACCTATTGTTTATCCTTAAGCATCGTTGTCTGTTCATATTTCGGAATTTTTTTTGTATATGCTTACTTTTTTAATCATTTAAGCATTAAAGATATCGGTAATAGCATCAAGACTTCACTTTGACACAAGTATGAAAAGGGAGGCAATTTTATATGCAGAAAAAAACGGAAACAGAGCAGCAACCACTGAAAATTTAATACGAATGAAACAAATATACGTCGATAACATAAATAAAATGATATAATTTTTGTTTGTAAATGTTCAATAGCCTTTAACCCTTTATCTACCGCAGTATGATTTACTGCAGTTTTTTTCATGCAATATTTTTTTTAATAACTACAGTGAAAATTAAGAGATATACATAAACGAAATACTCAACTTTGGGAAATTTAATCCATTAGAGCTAATTAATTAATTAAAGATATTCAACTGTAAAATTAATTATATACGCTGTTCACTTAAAATAAAGAGTCAAATCGTTTTCTAAGGTCTTCATTAACATACAAAAAAAAAATAAGACACTTACCTTTTGATACTAGCTATTTTTTTCGAACAAAAATGACAATCTTCACAATCCACTGAAAACGCAATTTTTGCTATAAAACAATTCGCTTTCTCTGCTAAAATACTCATCATAGAACCCGTGCTGCCATATATCTTGGAAGAGTGGATTTAAAATAATATTCATGCTAAGTATCGTCAGAATATTCTTAAAAATGGTTATTCTCTCTAATTTTAAAGTGAGTGGTACTTATAAGTACCGTCGGTCGATAAAGGGTTATAATACTTCTTTTACATTCTATAGTACACTCTTTTTAAAAAATATTGCATAACAAATGCATTGGATAATACGGAAGACGACACCGTGTGATAAATTTCAATGCCGTCACTAATTTCGAAGTTATCTGTGACAACAGAGTAACGAATGATTTTCGAAATATGATACTAGAGAGTAATTATAGGTCCGTGTATGTATTTGAAAATTTTTAATACAGGTAAAAGAAATGAGTTATTAACTTCTAATTATTTCTCATTATTTTTCTTCAATTTCTTAAATTCGGATATTGATGGACCTTTCACACTTTGTTTTCATTTTTCTCAAAAACGTGTAGAGAAGAATTGGGAGTGCGGCTTAGAATCGATAACATTTTTTCACAAAACATTTTGAAAATTTGGGGTGCGGCTTAGAATCGATGGTGGCTTAGATTCGAGTAAATACGGTATTTGAACATTTTTTTTTTTTATATTTTCTATCATTGCAATATAATTAATCCAAGTTCTCTTTTATAAATTTACATGGTACAACATGTCACAATACAAGCAAGTTTAATGTGTAACCATTTATTCTTTCTCTCAGAAATGAGACGTCTATAAATTTTCAGGGAAAAGAATCTAAGTTCAAGAAAACGTAATTATTTTTTCTTATTTATTAATAAATAGAATAAAAATAAAAACGTAACATATTTTCTCTTTTTTTAGAACAAATTTGCTGAATTAATTTAATACTAATTTCGAAGAAAAATGAAATTCCTAACTACGTAGAGAAAGAGATATACGTTGAAGTTCACACTTTGTTTTTCATGATATAATTAGCATCTCAATGGCTTGCATGTGTGCGAGGTGTATTACGTATGCTGCTATCGCAAAACTATTCATTACCTAGGAAAAGTTGTGTTTTCGAGTTCTTTTTTTTTAATTGCTAAATTGATTTCTCTCTTTCTGAAAATGGGTCAACTCGTCTGTATTGGAGGAATGACATTGAAAGAGGTTACCTAATAATAGGATGGTCTCGTTCAAAATGGGTTGCAATGTCACACACATTGATTATATTAAATATCCCTCAAGTGTAGTTCATTAATGAACTTACTTGTCTAGAGAAGGTAGAATACTGATTATAAGGTGAAGTTTGAGGTATTGGAGTTATTTTCCTCTCATTTTCTCTGAGCATGGCCTTGACTTTCTCTTCGTCAACCACCCATTCTTCCGACTTCTTTTTTCGCTTTGCAAACAGCGCTGCACCTGAGAGGGAAAGTTATGTAATGATCAAAGATATTGTGTTATATTCGTCTCAAAAGTCACAGAAATATTATAATGTCACTCAAATCTCGTTCGGTAATTTGACAACAAAATAATCAACTCAAAAATCATTTGAAAAGACTACCGAATTACTGTTTAAATTGAATAGAACCCAAAGGTGTAAATATGGAAAATAATTTCCCAATGAGTTTATCATAATTTTAAAAAGGAAAAAAAATTATAAAGCTATAATAAACGTATACATGTAAATTTGGTAGTTATACCGGGTGTTTCAAAAGTTGCACACATCAACCTTTGGGGTTGAGTTTTAAAGACAGAGATGAATTATGTTAACAAACAGAATAAAGAACAAATAAAGGTTGAACGGTTATCTTTATTGTCAGGTGTCAGACATGGCAAAATCACAATAAATGTTCAAAATGATGTCAGTTTTCCTGGACACAAAGGCGAACTCTTTTTACCAGATTAATTTACACTTTTCGAAGAGTGTGAGATTTAATGTCCGATATTGCATGAAAAAGGTTACTCTTAAAATCATCAAGCGTTGGGGAATTATTCCTGAAGGTGACAATTTTCAGATATCCCCAAAGGAAAAATCCGGAATTGACAAGTCCTGTGAACATGGTGGCCAAAGTCCTTTGGAAATGACACGATCATCGAAAAATTCAGTTAAAACTTTCATAATGTCCCGTGATGGGTGACACTTTGCACTGTCTTGCTGCAACCAAGATACCATTCATCATTGTTCAGCAAGGATATGAATTCCGTAATGATGTTTATGTAGGCGGACTGTCTTTTCATTGGGCTGCTTTATAAAGCGGTCTCCACATCTGCCACTTTCGTTTTCACTATGGACGCTCTACCCAATTGCTTCCTGTCTGCAACCGATCCTGTGTCATCGTACCGTTGCACTAAACGTGTTATCATTGATGCATTTGGTGCTGTATCACCTGGATATTTCTGCTGAAATGCATTTATCACAGACAATGAGTTTTGTAGCGAAATAAAATTCCACGATGGCTATTTGCTCTTGGAAAAAATTCCAGCACCTGCCGATATGCTCAACTGACTATAACTAACAAATATTTTGGAACTGATTGATGCCTGCTACGTTCAAAACTTCTTATGATGGAGTCTCTGCTGCCATCTAGTGACAGAAATCTCAACCAACCCTTTTGGTTTTTAGGCAACAAGGATTGTCGCGTGGATGTGCGTGACTTTTGTAACACCCGGTAGCAATACAAAATAACACACATTTATAAAAAAAGTAATAAAAGCTCGAGAGTGTTCTTTTCGTTTCTTTTATTATTGTTTTTCTATCACTCATCTTATTGACTATATTTTATTTGTTCTGAAGACACTGCAAACTCGCTGTGTGAAACGCAAAACTAAAGTAAATGATACAAATAACTCGATTTTTGTTTAGATTTAATAGCCCTAATTCTATTAAATACGTTTTATTTAACCCGTTGATAAAAGAAATTATTTGAAACATTTTGATAAAATTAAATAATTGAGCATAGATCACTTTAAAGCTTAATAACATAATAGAGTATAGAAACAAGATGAAAGAATATAAACATATGTTCAAAGAAGTGAAAGAATTTTTGTAAATTACCTTTGCCCACCGGTGATTGAAGATCTTTCACTAAACCATGACATACTTCGGGACTGACGACATTATGCTCACTGATTGCTAAACCGGATGATCTGTAATATAAACATTCACATAGTACTTTTATTGTAAAAAAAAATCAATATATTTATCTTTAATTATGGATTACACTTACAAGTTCTTAAATATATAATCGCAGTTCATTATTTTTTTATTTTTAGTAAAATGAATGAAAATCAACTTTAAATCTAATTTCGTATAACATGAATTCAATTCAAATGAAATATAATTTTTATTTTACATTTTTGAATAAGCCTTTATTTTTAAAACTATTGTTTTCTGATAAACCTTTAATCGACTCGATGGACCCAATTTTAACCTTAAAATGTTTTGTATGCAAATCAAAATTATTTCAACCATTGCCAATTCTAAAAAAGTGTAAAAATAAGTAAATGTTTTAAATTAACTAACATATATAGAAGTCCGGTGGCTGAGTGGTATCGTATCGCGCTTCCACGCCAAAAGTCCGGGGTTTAAACTCCGGTATGGGCAAGGTTCGACTTAGCCTTTCATCCTTTCAGTGGGTCGAGCTTGCTCAAGAACTAAACACTGGGAGTTTCGCGTCAGACTGACCACCCGACAGGAACATCTGCTCATGCGCCTCAGGTCATGAAAACTGAAGTGGGCACAGTAGGCTTTGGCCCTCATGGGAAGTTGCGCCACTGAGTCTTAGTTTAATTTGTATTTAGGTTAACACTATAAGATTTATTTTTGCCTCATAAATTACATTTTTATTCCTAGGGAAAAACAAGTACTTAATGATAAAATTATTTCTTAGATGTTAATTATCTATAATAATTAATTTTATTAATTGATCTGTTAACGTAACGTAGTTTTCATTCCGCTATTAACAATGATATTAATTTTATATCACTATTAGAATTACCAAAGTTTATTAAATGGTCAGCCTTCCTCCCTCTTCTTTTCTTGAGAACTCTTTCTTACACTTTTTTTTTTTCACATTTTCTTTTATTCAATATTAAGCAACATAAATCTTACTCATTTCAAAACAGCTTTGTGTAAAGAATATTATTAAAGACCGGACATTCAACAGCAGAGCAAATTATCTCATTGATTCAAAAAAAAAAAATTTTTTTTTTTTTTTGGCATTGCAGCTTTATCGATTTTTAACCTTATCCATCCCCCTTTCTAAACATTGCAAGTAAAATATTTCTAAATATACTTATAAAAATATAATAAGTTTTTATTAAATTTATTTAATTTCCCAATGAATGGAAATAGGTCGTAAGACAAATACGTACCTAATCACTGATAATAAATAATATTATATGCAGTAAAATCAAACAATATTATTCTAAGTCAAAACTAAATCCACGAACATTAAAAGGCTATGAGACTACTTAAAGTTGAATCCAATAAATATGTCAGAACATCTAACCTGAGAGCAGCAGCGTCTAAAGGATGTCGAGGATCGAGGACAAGTTTCAATCTTGGTGGTCCTTTGGAAGGTCTGAAGGGTACCTGAGAAATATCGGGAGTCGGCGGTTCTACACCTTGAACCTCAGGTGTACCAGGACCAGATTCATCACTCGGTTCTGGGCCTAAAGATTTAATACAATAATGAAACATGAACTTAATGTTTTATTTAATACTTGGTTGTTATTTTATCATGAATAATCAATTAATATAACTAAACATCAGGAGACTATTGGCATTAAAATCTAAAAGTTTTGTAGTATTTCTGTGAAATTCGGTATTAGTAAACGGTACCGTATTTATGAGCGAGTGCGTGCATACTCATTGTGCACACAACAAATTTATAAATAAATTACAAAAGCTGTGAAAGGATTGAGAATTTTGAACTAAAAAGATAATCGAATGGAAAATGTAAGCTGTGGAAATTACCAAATATTTTCGGGAAAAAATGTTGTTTCTCATAAGAATATTATTTCTGAACTCCAAAATCGTTTTACCTAATTATATTTTTTCTGTTTTTATTTAAATTAGATTAATTACGAGCAACAAGAATTATTTGTTGTATTTACAAATAATTTTCTTTTTTTATTCCATTTTTGTGAATAAATTTGTTCCTTCAGTTTGAAATAGTTTTATTCCTGAATCAACCTTTTAAAATTGTTTAATTATTTCCATAATAACTACGTACCAGTTTCATTAATAGGTAATACATTACAGCAAGGGTGTCAAAATCAAAAGGCTGATTTGGTCAAAATAAACAAGGCTTAACTTCAGGTGGGCCGCAATGAAAATCAAAATGTATAGAAACGTAGATTTATTTCGTATAATACATAATAAACATATATAAAAGAACAAGAAAAAATTAATGTTTACGTCCTGACACTTAACATCTCTTCTCTGTTACTATATTTCCTATTTCAGGAGAAATTCTGACATTTTATTATATATTATTGTGTGCCATTATATTGACCGGGCCGCAAAAATGCTCGTTGTCTCGAGTTCGACACCCCTGCATTACAATCCCAGATTCGATCCAATTGCGACTATCAGCATGAATATTGTAATTAAAATATATATTTAAGACGTAATTTAATTTTAATTGTAAATGTCTGGAAGTTTATCGAAAAAAAAACTACCTTACAAATTATTTTATTTCCAACGTAAGATTGTAGGTCAAAATCTGAGAAACAATTTCTTTCTGCAGTTATATTCGAAATTAAGGAAATATACAAACCTTCATGAACCCACTTAGAGGACTTTTTCAATCTTTTGTAAAACATATTGGAGCCCTTTGACTTTTTATTCGTATCATCAGCGAGAGAATCAGCAATCTTTCTTGCCATCTCGACCTGTTCTTCGAGCGTTGGATATACCGCACCAGGTTCTTCATAAAAACTAGATGACGAAAACATCTTTTCTGCAAGAAAATATCAATTAAGAATGAAAACCTAAACAAAATGTTCCATAAAGTCATTAAAAGATTTTTTTAAAAAATGCATAGATTCCTGGTATAAACGTTTATATAAATATAAAAGTGCTTATGTAAATAAGCACTCTTTTGTGTAGCACATTTTTTGTGTAAATATATTTCAAAAAGAACAAATATGCTAAAAAAAAGGGCAATTTATATAGTGAAGTTTGGTATCATTATTCTTACAAAATTTTATAGACTTGCCATGAATATAATAGTTTATTTACATATTATGTCTGTTATTTTAAAGTGCTCCCTATCTATTAATAGACTAGATACAAAAGCTCAAAGGAATACGAATATACGAAATGTTCACGTTGCAATTTTTTGTAATACTTTAAAGAATGCTTGGATGAAACGGATTGAAATTTCATTAAACATTGTTATAGATTTCAAATGTTTTTTCTCAAATTTAGGATATTCTTCGTAAGAAAAGTTCAAATTTAGTGACATTTATAGAGCCTAAAAAATTTAATTTTTGGAAATATATTTTTAAATAATAAAAATTCTTACACTTATAAAAAAATATCTAAGGCGTTTTTTCCCAAAAGTACAGTGTTTAAAATTTTTATATGACATTTAAAGACGTATATCAATGTAAAGACGAAGATTATGGGCAAGAATTCACAGAATTTGTAAGGATTATAGAGAAAATGGAGCGATTACTAAGAACCATATTTCATATAGCTTCCAGATGAATACAAAATATTTTAAAAAGTTCTATTCCCAATTCAAATGTTCATATTAAATATGGAAATATTTTATGTTTCAGGTATCCTAAATCCCTATAATCTCTCTCTCTCTCTCATAACAGATATATATATAAAATGTAAATTAAAATAGCTTTATAGAGAACTTTTCATTCTTTGGTACCATTTTCTCAAAAGAGGGAAAATTATTTCACTACGTTAAAATACTCACTCTTTTTTGTAATAATTGTGCTTCCGAATGGAGTCTCTGTTTTCTCGGTCGAACTCTCATTTGTTGTAAAACCCAAACCTCCATTGAATAGGTCCTAAGTTAGAAACATTTGATATTATCATTTAACAAAAACATTGAAAAAACTTATGCGTTACGCACTATATTTGTCGAATAAGGACACAAAAAAAAGGAAGTCTTAATTATTTCTGGACGTAACGTAAATGGTGGGTAAATCGCCTTTGCAAATAAATAATCGGTTGTAGAATTTTACTGTTGTTACTTCATACATTTTATATAAAAATACTGAGATTTTTTTAAATGGTTGATAATAATAAAAAAAAAGTGAATACAAATTAATCAGTTATTTTAATTGATACGTCTTACTTAAGAAAAAAATTAATCACTAATAGTGATACGTTGTGGTGACATTATAAGAAATAATCAATGCATGTGGGAGATACCGTGTTTCCTTGAAAATAAGACACGCGGTCTGATATTAGTTTTTGCAAAAACGCATTAGAACTTATTTTTAAGGAATGCTTTCTGTTCAATACAAAATAATTTACATTCATTCATATATAGTCACGTCTTCTAAAACTTCATCATAAAGCTCAGCATAGCTCATACTTCTGAAGAAGCCATTCATCTAGTATTGTGTTGTTTTGGCGATTTCTCTAACTGTAGTGCAATCTTAAAGATTTGCTGTTAAAAAAGTTTTGCTACACACTTTTGCTCTTCTGCTAACAATTTCTTCACAGGTGATGTCTTTCAACTAAGAAAATAACGATTACTAAAACCTGAGTTACTCTAACGCTTCTTAACATTTATTTCATCAACCTGTTGTCTTTTTATCGTGCTCGATCTTTCTTTCCCAACCATTTAAAAAGCCAACTTTTCAATGCAGGTTATAGTATTCTTACTCTTGGAGTTCATCAATTTTTTTTCCTGTTCTCGAGACAGGACCCATAGAATCCTCTATAAATTTTTCCTTGAACAGGACAAAATTTACCACATAACTTAAAATGCGACGCAACAAGGAAATTTTCGAATGTGATGAGAATCGTAGATGTGATGAACATTTATTGTGTGTGTGTGTGTGTGAAAACAAAGGGCTGATAACGTCATCGAAACTTTATGTTTTTTATTTAAAAAGTACAGCTACAAGAGTAAAAAAAAATCAATTATGAGTTGGCGAAATAGTGGCCCTGATGCAACCTGTTATCCGGTAGAGCGCTGACTTGTACAGCTGCCAGATATTTTCATAAGGGATTGTTTGAAGCACTCTTCCAATTGTAGAGTTGGTTCGGCGAAAATCAAAGATCATCGGAGACTCTTACTTATCAGAGCGCAAACATGCACTATTACAGGTAAAGCTGGCAATCGCTTCGTTCAGGGATGTGTTGAAGAGCACGAAGGAAAGAAATAGAAAAACATGCCGTATGTGGTTGGGCATTATAATCCTGTTGAAAAGTAAGCCCGGCCCGTGAAAAAAAATGGAAACACTACAAGGCTAAGAATCTCATCGATGTACAGCTGTACTCTAATGGTGTCACGGATTACAATCAAAGGTGTCCAGCTATCAAATAAAACGGAACCAAATAACATTCCTGACTGTCGTGCTGTGGAGTAGACACAAGTAAATATCCCATTGTTGCTTACAGACGTCTCCAGACAAGTGTTTGTTGGACTTAGTTCGAGGAGGGACTCATAACTGAATGCAATTCTATTTAAATCCGTGAGAAACACGACTCGCAATATGCAACAGTGTGGGCTATTCGGTGTAATGGCCTCCGTGATCTCCTCCTTTTTTCTCTTTCATCTTTGGTCATTGCAGTCACTGGTGTCCAAGTTACAAATCAGATTGTTGATGGAAATGTGTCAGGGGGAGGCTATAAGAGCAGAGTAAACGCTTACTCTGCCGTTACTCTTCATCAATCATTACCTTCTTGATGGTCTGTACAACAATGATTCTCCTATTCCTGCCAACATCGTTGAATTGTAACAATACCATATTTCGAGTGATCCTGGAATTTAACCTCCCTTTAGTCCAATTGTATACGACTTCTCTGATCTGGTAACATTTCCTCAAACATTTCACGAACCGTCTACAGAGCATTAGTGTAGTCCACATGAATCGAAGGAACCATTTTTGCATGGAAGGGATGCATCAGCACTGAAGAGTCCCCCGTTTTATACACCATCTAAATCTATCCTTAGCCACCATCAAGAGTTCCAGCTAGTTGGTAATTGGCCACTTGACGCCAAAAGTTAATCATTCGAATATTCTGTCATAAACTATGAGCATCCGCAGTTTTATTATTCCATTCGGATTACTTCTCGGTGAGTCGCTTTTTGTATTTTACAATGTAGCCCATTCTTTCTGCACTTCTTATTCTCAGGATTAATTTATTATTTCCATTAAATCTATAAATAAATCAAGTGCTAATTATCCGTTGTAGCATAGGAAGTAAGAAGCAGCCAAGCCCATTTTTGTGATCAAGTGTACCCGTGTATTGTATGAACTTTGATTAATTTGCAAAATCTCACTAGCTTGGCTAATAATCTTAATTAGAGCTTATTTTGAGAGCAGAATTTATATTATTCACATCCTAAAAAATCTTATTAAGGCTTGGTTTTCGATTTGGTTTTAATTTCGGATATCACACTGTCCTTTTCAGATTTTTAAACATCAGTATATTTAAACATTTTATGGGCTATATCTCTCCTCTAAAATTGTACATTTAAAAGAAGTCCCGAGGTAAATAACCATATGCGGGGTTTCTTGTATCCTCCTGAAGTAGAATTGTACGCCGAAATATTATTCAAAAATTTTTGTTTCTGAAAACTTAAGCATTATGTGAATTGGAACTTTTGAACTTTTTTCGAAAAATACAAAAGTTTTGATTGATTTCTGAGAATTACAATTTAGGAAATTTCTGTTTCAATTCTACAATTTATTCTAATTACCTAAAATAAATCGTTCAAATAAATAAAAAATGAGATTGAATATCTTCTCGTAAAATATAAAATTTATCAACTCAATATAACATTTCAAACTTTGTGAATTAGTAAAACTGAAACAAAATCACAATGGAATCATGCAAACACACTCTAAGCATTTTAAGTACTTATAAAATAATTGTAAAAAATTTTCTGCCAATTACTTCTAATTAGTTGCACTCCTAACGCTTTTTGCCTGCAATTACAGTTACATACCTGAAATGTATTCTTAATACAAGCTACATCAAGCACTATACTGCTGTTAACACATGTAATAAGAGCTAAAAACTATTTTTAAGTACCGATTACAAAAATTTCTATCGTTTCTACTCACTACAAAACACTTTACTATGAGAACCAAATTTTAGCAATATATAGCGAAGCTATAATTTTAGTATCACATAGAGTCCACACTTGTTTCACCCAACCTTACCATCTGCATTTCCTTGAGGCAATCATTAAAGCTGCTTGGAAGAGGGTCACTAAGAGGCCGATTTTTCGGCTTAGGTGGTATGGGAGGGGGTACTTTCTTCTCGAATTCATTCTTGAGAAAATAGGTGAGAGAAAGAAAACAGTGAAGAAGTTACAGAAAGGATAGTAAAGAGAGAGAGAACAGTAACAATATAATGTGTCATGACATGTTTTTGTTTTCATATTTATGTATATGATGCATAACACCAAGCTGAGAAAAGAAGAAAATGATGTTACTATATTACAAATGTCTCCTGCATTTTTTTTCTCTGTCAAGAAATTACGAAAATCCTAAATGCTAATTTAGCTATTGATTTGATAAAATTCTTGAATAATGGTAAATTTGTGAAATCAGTTCGACTTAATTATCTCCTGAAATTAAAATTATTTTCCATAAAAAAAATTACATTAGGAAAAAAATATTTTTGAAATCGTTGTCACTGAAATACCTATTTCTTAAATACTTCGATGATAAAAAAAATCAGAATTATAAGAGATATATTTCAGAAGTAATGTTAAATTTACAGATATTTTACTTATTAAAAATATAACTTTAAAGATATTTAAAATTTGAATCTGTAGTGAATAAACCATTTTAGAGTATCTCAAGATGATAAATTTTCTAATTATTTGATAATATTCTGCATATTAAATATGTGTCACATAAAGATCTTTCTAAAACTGAAATGGAAATCCTATAGAAAGCATCACTCTTGTTCATAAAAATGACTCAATTTTAAGTTATGTTTTCAATTAACATTAAAATTTATACCACGTATTTGCACTTGAGAATATCAAAAGTAACCGAATATTACAAAAAAAAAATGCTAAGTACATAATTATTCAATTCAGGTACTGTCAGAAATAAAACTTGCTCTTCAATTGAAATAAAATGAATATCTAAATTGGATTTAAGACATTAAGTAACGAATAGGAATTTTTAACTTTACCTAAAGATCCTTTCAGAAGTTTTATGTAAGCTTATTTTTCAAAAAAAAAATGCCTGTTTAACTTTGAAAAAAACAATAAATAAAATTACTTTTCAATATAAACAAAGCATTACATGAATCTTAGAACAGTAATGAAAATCGACACACAGAAGTACCAAAATAGAAAGCTATTGATAAAAATTAAGTTCGATTATATTATATTTTGATTGAATAAAAATAAGCTGAACTAAATAATCTGCGCACAATTTTCTTAGAGGATTATTTAAAAAGTGAAGGATATAGATCAAAGGTTCATTTGAATATACTTGAAATTCACTTTACTTAAAAATGAACATTTTAACTCACCATACAGAATCAATTTATCTATTTATATTTTTCTCTCTCTCAAAAATTATTCCAGAAAATATCTGAATTTGTTTATTATAATTTCTCAAAAATACCTTTTCAAAGAAATATTGTTTAAAAATAAATATACACAAAGCTGCAAGTAAAAAAAAGAATTAAATTTAATACTAATGATAAAATTTCAATAACATGAGACTAAAATAATTAATTTTACTGGGAAAAGACTTAAAACATCCCCCGAATTATTTTTGATAAATAAGAAATCTTCTTTTGAGATGTAGGTTTTATGCAAATAACTTTTAAAAATTAAAGCACGCATTATCGCATGAATATAGTTTTTATATACAGGGTGGTGCAAATAAAAGTAGCCCGTAGAATAGTTCCACGTTACAAAGAAACACGGCAAAGAATAGGATATATTTTGCAAATAGGCTTATAGCAGATGTTGAAAATGACTATTAGTCTCTAGGCACCTTTGGGCCCTGGTCAGGAAGTTGCAGGGGGCAGACCGAAGCTGGACTTCTGGCATTGCTGAAATCTCATCAGAAATGTTTTGCTGCAGTTCTTGAACACTATGAGGTTTGTTGCGATACATCTTAAGACTTGAGAGTTACAACAAAAAGTAATCCACACTAACAGATCAGGGGACCTGGGTGGGATGCTAGGCCTCAAGAATACACTGAATTTTGCTAAACACTCCGTCAAGATAAAAGATTGTGTAAACGTGATCCATGGTTCGGCGGGATGTATGGGCAGTTGCGCCATCCTGTTGGAAGTAATGTTGCCATAAATAGTAAGTTAATGATGTCACAAACGGATTTAAAATGTTGGAAATATAAAATTCTGATTCACACTAGATGTGCACGTAACATTTACGTCCAATTGTATCCACTCGTCCGGGCCACTTTTATTTGCCCCACTCTGTATAAATCGTTCTTATATCATAGCATACGTTACGTGTAGATAAATTCCTTTTTAATAAAAATCAATATTTATTAAACAAATTTTTCATAAAAATTATACCTGTTTTGGTTGGACCTTAGACTCTATCTCTTTAGTGGAATCGAGGGTTGGAATAGAAAATGGTGATTGATTAAGAGAGCTGAATGTCTCGGAACTTTTGGTTTCAGAAACTGAGGTAGAAGTCGTTATTTCGGTTTTCTTTACATCGTAGATGCTGGGAAGTGCTTCTGACACCGGAATGTCAGTTATCAAACCATGTTTGAAACTTTCCAGCTTTTTCTGGGTTGCGTTGATTAAATTGTTCAAGTCAATAGCGTCCAGTGTGACAGGTGACAAGCAATCCCGTTCGACGACATTTTTGGACACAGACTCTTGCTCTTTCTTTGTGAAAGACATTTCTGTGTTTCCTTTTATCTACAAATAAAAATTATTCTGTAATGAATATTATAAGGAATATTTAAAATGATCATATAAATATTTAAAAGGATCATAAATATTAATATGGATTTTATGAATGTGTATAACTTAAATAAAAAATTTGTAAATCATATTTTTGAAAGATTTTTAAAAACAATTACTTGTTGATATATACAGGTATAAATAAATATGTGTAAATGGACCTTAATAATATTCCGTTGAATTTTATCTACCTACCTTATTCTAACTGATATAAATATTATACATATATATATTTTTTTCATTTCGAAACCCGTTATCTAGGAAAAGCTCAGTGAAACAGCCCTAAGTTTAGATCCTTTTTAAAGAGAGATTTAATAAGATAAAATTTAGAAATAAATGGCTTGAGATCTTACTTATTCTCAAGTATTCAATCACTCCTCACTTGGACTGAATTTCATTCTTACAAACAGGGCGTGTTATAATTGGATATATATAGCTTTCAACTATATATATACATATACTATATTGCATATAAAGTGAAAAATCCACAGTATGAAATCCTTTATACATACTATTGTCATTCACGGGAACAATAATATGTAATAGTTTGTACTTTTCATGCGCTTGGTATTTTTATTTAACTTTTGTGCTCGATGGTATGATGGTATAAATCGCACAAATCATTAATCAAGGAGACTTGGTATTTTATACATATTAACTTTCAAGGTTATGTTTGTGTATTATACATATAAAATATCAAGGATTTTGTTTATTCACATAAAAAAGGACATGTGCATGTATAAATCAAAAAACGTTTTATAAGCATTATGAAGCACGCGTGAAAAAGCTTGCTACGAAAGGATATAAAAGTTAAATAGTTTTCTTAAGGAGCTTTTAACTATGATTTTCCATGAGGTATATTTTAAGGGTATCTGGAATGTCCATTAGAGCCCATATTAAATTGCATAAGTTTATCTACCTTTTTCTCATAAACGAGATGAAACACAATTATAACCTGGTTCAATGCCATATTGCTTTAAAATCTTTATTTTTGATGCAGGTCCCATAATAAATTAAATAACAGCCCCACTTGCACCTAATTTAAAATTTTCATCCTCACAAATGTAGATTTTGAAATCACTGATCGCTTGGTACTGTTAGCTGACTTATCGAGGTTCTGAATCTTGTCTTGTAAGTAATTTTTTTAACAAAATAGGATCAGCTAAATCTCTAAATTTCGCGTAAGTTCATTTGTTATTGTATATAGCACATGTGTTTGTGTTCTATGGTTGTAGTTTCTCGCTCGGGACACAATCCGCATTGAAAATTTTCGTATGAAACAGAAGATGAAAAAAAAGAAAAAGAAAATTCAATGATATTCTTTCGAATATATATATATAGTCTAACCATACCATATAACCATAACATCGCTGTATTTTTATGATTAAGACATTAGACTTGGTTACTACCACTAAAAATTATTCAATCAATTATTTCTTTCCTTTGTTTTTGCTTTTAACTAACAATTTGAACATGTCCATTGCACTTGCAATTTTTTCAAGCTGTCATCGAAATTAGATCGAACACAGGTGTTCCTAGCGCAGCTCATTTGAAGAAGGGCGTTGAGTGACTTTATTTTTAAAAAAATTATGTGTGTGCTTATGACCACAAGATCGAAGTGAAAAGTTCTGATTTATTATGGGCAAGAGAATTTGATTGTTCGGCTGTACTACATTTTCTTTTGCGATATTTTAACATGCGGGCGTTAAGTAGTTCTCTTTTTCGTACCCATTCATCGGTGAATTTGTTTATTTAATCAATTTTCTGTAAAGAGACATGTGTAAATAATCCTGCATTCTTATTAGGGATTGCAATATCGGACGAAAGGTCAATACCGGTATTCAATATTTCTTAGAAAATACCGGGATACCGGTTTTAATACCGGTAGTAGAAATTTTAGAAAAATAAAGAAAACACTGGGTGTTTCTTTGTTTTACTTACCAGTTTTATTAGAGAGAATAAATAACACAAAAAATAATTTGTAACTTATGAATTATAACAGTAAATAAGGAATCACAAAAAAGTAAAGGAACATCTTATTTATTTAAATCACAAAAAAAGTGTGAATATTACTATTCAGTCTGTGGTACTATTACAAATTTCTGAAATGTGATCTTAAAAAACATAATGCATCAATTGTATTGTCATTAAGCCTAGAACGTAATTTTGTGCAAAAATTACCAACTGTCGAAAACGCTCTTTCGGCATCTAAGCTAGTTGCCATGCTACTCTGTTAGTATAATGCACGATATACTTTTTCCAAGTATTTACCTCTAAATCCCTAATCTTCAAATAAATCGATTTCTTGTCGGATGAGATTTTGGATATAGCTGCTTTCTGTACTATACTTTGGTTTGTTTAATTTTTTTTAGTTATCGCTAATTCTAATTTTTGTTCAAGGGACGATTCCTTTTCACTACCGATATTATTGTCATCATCATCTTCAATAACTGTACCGAATTCTTCTGAATGTGGATAGGTTTGTGGGTAAAAAGTTTTGAGAAAGTTTTCTATAAACTTGATCACATTTGATTTGGTTAGTCTCTTTTCTTCTTTTTATTTTTCGTTTTTAAAATCATTATAATTATGTAAATACCGTAAGACATTCGTTATTTCGGTATGTCTTTCTTCTGTGTGTTACACTTTACAATGTAGTATATAATTCTTCAGATATTGATGTGTGCTGTTCTGCCAGTGACTGCAACATGGCATTTATTGTTGCATTAGCTGTAAATAAATTAGAATCTTCCGACATAATGCCTCAACAGCCAGTTTAATTGGAAGTAGAGTTGATACAATCTGGATAATAAGTCGAATTCACTGTCGGAAAATTAATTTGCAGGTTTAAGTCGATCATTGCCTTTTTGATTGGATTTTTCAGTTTCAAAAATCGTTCCATCATTCAGAGTAAACTGTTCCAACGTGTTTTAGAAATCTAATATTAACATATGTTCTGTTTTATTTTCAGTTAGTATATGTTTTTGTAACATGGCATTTTTTGTAGGAGAGAACGTTTTAAATATTTTAACAATTTTAGGACTTTATTAAATATAGGAAGCAAATCTTGATGAGTTAATATTTAATCCTCATTTGCAATATCTTCGACAATTACATTGTCATTATCTTCATTGTTAGTATCACTGTCCTTTTGCTTACAATTTCATCCAAATTATTATTTTTTTTTTCGAAATAATCTAAAATCTCTGACTGCTTGGACTTAAGAGACAATGCTTAAATTTTTACCTATATCAAAATTAGATTCTTTCCTCATAAACAAATTTGTTTCAGGTTTCGATTTTAAATGTGTATGGAGTCCGCTAGTACTTTCTCCATTCACTTTAATAACTCTACAACATTTTTTACACTGTGCCAACATATTCTTTTCATCATGCAAATAATGAAATCAAACCGAAGTATTATCAACGGATCTTTTATGTTCTTTGAAGTTATTCTTATTCATTATTATGGGTTATTATTTACAGTGGCATAACGTATACCCCCGCATTGCGAGGATGTCCAGTGTTCTAGAGCAGTGATCCGCAACCCCCGGTCCGCGGACCGGTACCGGTCCATGGATCAAATGGTGCCGGGTCGCCTAAAGAACATTAAACTATTGCCATTTTATTTAAAGTGGTGCGTTTCTCTCGGATTTGCGCAACTTTGCATGGAAATCCCTTTATATTCCACGTTAAATCACTTTTATTCATTTTTGGAGTAACTATATTTTATTCTGAAGGCATATTTAAATGTAACTAAATTAAAATTGTTAAATCAAAACAATCTAAAATATAAACAATCAACGTGTCCCACCCTCAGCGGGCCGCGGTAAAATTATCAAACGTTGACCGGTCCGAAGCGATAAGAAGGTTGCAGAGCACTGTTCTAGAGGGCCCAAATCCTAACTGACGTGAAGTATATACCCTTTGCAAGATTCGGTTTGGGGCCTAAAACCTGATTTTGCAGGGAGGCCCTAATCCTCTCCGTTAAGCCACTGATTATCTATGTGTATATATGTAATAAATCTTAAAAATATTTTGAAGCCTAAAATATGATATGCAAATAAAATGTGAATAACAAACTTACCAATTTAAAAAAATATCGAAATATTATGCATTTCCTTCACAAGTACAACCTTGGTTTCTGAGATACGAATACCAAACTTCGAAACCTGCGAGAGTGCGGTATCGCTTTGAGCTTTGGCCTTGGATGATTCACATTTTTTATAGCTTCTTGATTGTATGAAACAACTTTGTACTCACAGTTTAATTAATTTCGCCCGTTAGGGAGACATTGTAGCAACAGGTGTTGATGTATGAAGAATGGCAAATCAGCTTAGATATGTTATTCCTCTATCAACGAGAACTTAGGAGTAGTGTATTTAGTTCTATATATCAGAGAAATAATTTATGTCTATATTTATAATTTCACATCCATTTCAGAAGGTGAAGATATTAAACGTCTAAATTCTGCTCATTCCGTTGCTCTTTTTTTTAAATTTATTTTTCCTAGCTGGTTCTACAGTTCTCAAGGAACTCATTAAATCCATCATCTGATTTTTTTGATTTCCAGATACAACAGGATAAAAGACTACTAATCTGAACTTAATTCATTTATCATATATTTTAATCATGGTGCAGTAATTAAAACTATAACATAAAAACAAAAACGTATACTATTTTGCTATGTTGGCGATCCCTGAACATACAGTGGAAACCACTGTACACACACACAGTCTAGTAAATACCGGAAAACCGGTATTTAAACTTATGAATACCGGTATTACAAAATTGCACAAATGGCTCAAAATACTGGTATTCGGTATCCCGGTATATCGGTATTGCAATCCCTAACTCTTATATATGAATATATGAGTATATACGATTTAAATGTCAATTAGTCTCAATATTTAAAAGCATTTATAGGTGAATTACTTATACACACACAGATTATATTAAAATAGTATAAATTTTTTATGGTACTTTCCCACTATCGCAACAATACCAACGTTTAAAGTAAATCGCCTAGTTGGTAACCCTGGTTTCCCATGTGTCGCACGCGCGGAATTGGCAACCATGTGCTTCCTTTCATACACAATGTCGCCAATACTGTCGTAATAAAACATATATAAATACCGCTTATATAACTTATACAACACCGAACACTATGTAAGGCTAGAAAAACTTATGCCCTGTGAGAGGTTTACTTTTCTTAAAATTCTCTAGGCAAACAAAAGAAGAGGATTCCTAACTTTTCACAATTAATACTTTTATTTACTCGTTATCTACCTAAGCCAAAATATTGGCAACTTTCTCGCCAATTAACTTCATTAAGATTTCAATTTTAATTCTTGTAGCACATTTTTGTACTTAAATGCTCTTTCTATTGAATCAAAAATAGATCCCCCACACACACATGTTTTGTTTCTTCTTATCTTCGATCTATTACAAAAGAATTTTTTTCCGATTAGGTTTGCTTGTGAACTCTTCTCTCGTTCACTTGCAGGAGTTGAGTGGAAGTGAGCTGCATAACAGTAATATTTAAAGAAAGAAAATAAAATTCCCCGGAAAAAAGTGTGCATGCAATTTTAACAAAAAACGTGAACATACATGCCTAAAAAGTGTTCAATTGAAAACTAAGCGAGTGTCCTC